>DF240792.1:0-15405 GCA_000507305.1 Breviolum minutum Mf 1.05b.01
TAAGCAGTGGAAACGTACATCAGCCGCAGGGGCATTTCAATAAAGACGACGCGGAAAGCCAGTACATATGGGTGGTTCAAAAAGAGCACCATTTTGGTGTGGAGTGACACGGATTGAAATGGCAATTGTTTGTTCGTTTTTGTTGGTATGCTTTGTTTGAGACATCATCCAAGACATATTTTTTGATTTACATGTTTTTATCCACAAAAAATCTGGAATCATATTTGTATAATACATTGAATATGTTCTATACAAGAGACACGAAAAAATCCATTGATTTTAACTTCCATTTGTTTTCTAAATTTTAGCAAACGAAACCTGCAAATGCCGAATCCAAAAAGAAAACCTGACGTCATTCCTCACCGTGTCAAGGTTACGGAGCCTTCATGCCTTGGTGAAGGAAAAAGTTAATGAGCTTCATGCCTTCGTGAATGAGAAAGTCGATGTGGTGGATGTGAAAGTGAATGATCTTGGGGGCACTTTGCAAAGTCACTTGGTTTTGGTTGAATGTGAAACACCATTTGAAAACAGGGGTTGTTTTTTTTGGGGGGGGTTGGGGGGAGGTTCTGTAGTGCTGTCCAAATATATGGAGTGATCTTTAAGTGAATCAAATTCATTTCCGGAAAACTGGCCCAGAATTCACCTATATACAACTTTATACTTTTAACTAATTTTTCATGCAATGGAAACACTTGTTTTTTTTGTTTAACGACGGTGTTTGGGAGGACTTTTTTGCAGGACCAAACTTCAGGGGTGATGTATTCAATTTGGACGTGAATCCTCATCCCCCAAAAATGCCTTTCAGTCAATTGGCGATTGGCACACTAGTGAAATATTTCCATTCACCAAGATTGGAGTCAAGTTCACTCTTGCACGTTCGTCTCCTGTCACTCAAAATGTCAAAATAAAGAGTTCCCTGAAGTCAATTTTCGCTAGACATTTCATGTCTCCCAAGCAACTCGACGAGATTGGATTCCGGAGTTTCGGGTGATTGGATTCCCAACTTTTGGGTGATACGCCTCTAACAGTGACTTCCCAATGGAAAGACCGTATTTTTGTTTTGGGCATTCTATTGTTTGCCTGGTCTGAAGGCAGTCGGACCGGTCGTCGATCCCCGGGTCAGCGCAGGCAAATTGTCAAACATGGAACAGAAGATAGATCGATTGATGGAGCGTTTGGATTCAAAACTTTGACCTCAAATTCGAACATGTCTGGAACACTTGGAGACATCCAAACGTTTATTATGCAACATGTCCATGTGTTCATGATTTGTTTAGATATGCATAATGAATCTGAATCAGAAGAACATATACATACAGCTTTTACCTTAATCATCCGCTGCAGCTGCCATTGGTTCGGTTCCTCATGGTTCCTACAACTTCAGGCAAATCTCGGGTCCGTGTATTGGAGATAAGAATCCCGAAAGTCTCTTCATGACTCGGACCGTACATTCTGCAAGGTCTTGACCTACAAAGTGCTACAGCAATCTATAGAACATCTAGAATCTCCATACCGATACAATGTGTTTACACTATATACGTATATATACATGATTGATATATATATATATATAGTGTATAGTGATGATGCAGCTTGTAACTCTGCAGAAAGTCCATGCCTGCACATTAGATCTTTACATTTGATGCAAGTCTCCGTGGACATGTGCGTAAACGCCTTTGCATGATGGCCAGTTAAACGGTCAGATGCAGTCAGTTACGTTAGCACTGCGCAGTAATTGTTTAGATGTGGAAAATCCATCACCACGAAGTTCATGACAATGAAATGCTCGGCATGCCTCCTGTGATGTGGTGGTCTACAAGAGGGGCACAGAAAAAGACACCATGTATTCAAAATTATTGTTGCCACTCAACGCTTAAAAAAAAAAAGCTGCCTAGTAAGATGCGGAATATGGATAGTGGACATTTGGATGGGTTTTTTCCACATGAAATTTGCGCTAAAAGCGCACTGAGATCTGTGAATCTCCGTTGGCCGATTTTGTCGGAGATCGGCCACTTTTTGCATCCAGGCTTGAAAGTCAGATTCAGTACTAAAACCCTGAAGAAATCAGCGGGGCCTGCTGAACTTCTTGTAGATCCCAAACGGGGAGCTTTTTGGACCTCGTTGCCTTGCTTTGATGTGCTTGAAGGTGGACCAAAGCGAAGCAATGAAGTCGATCTTGCCGAACAGCTGTGCAGCTTTCACGGCCCTATTTGGCTCTCAAAATGTTGTTTTTGTTCTAGTTAACATGGTAAGAACATTGTATAAGTTATATAGAACCAAACCTGCTGATATCTTGAAAAGATTTGTAAGTTTGCTGTTTTTCATGTCTTTCCCGCTGTTTTTGGGTTTTGTAGAAGCACTGCCCAAAAGTTGACTCTCTTCAATGCGTTTTTCCTGGAATGATTTGAACAAGATCATCACGACGCATGATTTGAACAAGATCATCACGGCAGCAGACAGTCTGTGTGGTAAAACAGTTGCTGGATAAGCCTGCAGGGCTCAGGAGATGAATGAAGAAAATAATGAATCTTGAATATAGCAGCGCATGTTTGATGCACATTCCAAGTTTCAATGGATTTGTTGAGTTTCAATGGATTTGTCTGACAGGGTGCCATGTAGAAGGATTGTAGATCTTTGCTCTCCCCCCATGGCATATGGGACAATGTGGGAACAGATTTTGACAAGGCAAATCTGGATTCCTGGAGTGATGATTATATAAGCTACCAATGAATCATTTCCCTCTCCTTTGTGGGGTTCCTTGAAATGCATGGAATTTTGTCGAACATCACTGTCACTGATTGGCATCATGAACTCTTAAAACATCATGATTAAAGACTGTGACTAAATAAACATGATCAACAAAAAATTGGTGTCATATAAGTAGTGGCCTTTATTTTTGCTCGCTTCTTGATAAGTCATTGTGTTGACCCCCAAACCTAGTCATTTGAGCAGATATCCCCTTCTGTTTCACCATACATGAGAACACTATACTCAAGGGGTTTATATGAAATGCACAAATGTCAGGGATTTCGTCCAAAGGCAGGGCCACAACAAAGAGATATCTTGTATATCTGATTGTACATATTTTTTGTAAAGTCGTATCCAAAGTTGCAGTTTGTCTACAACCTATGCAAGGCTGTAGGCCTCTTCATTCGAGTACCTTGAAGCCTTGATTTGGTTGGCCCAAGAGGATGGCTTATCGATGTAGAAACCATAGTGTTTAGTACGTTCATGTCATTGCTGCTTGGCAGTGGTGTATATATCCTGGTAGATATGTAGCTGCAATAGATTTGGTGGACCTCTTAGGATATTGAGGAAGCGATAAATGGACCTGGGTATTTGTTATGGAACATAGAAATGATTTAGTTCTGGTGACTTTTAGCCGCCCAGAAGTTCTCCCAGATCCATGAAAGGGAAGAATGGATCCGATCCGTGAAAAACAATGACACTGTCATTGTGTGATCCATACTTCCATACTTTCTTAAACCCCAACTTCCTTTTTAAAGAAATGGTCGCAAAAGCTCTATATTTTTGATGTCCAGCACTCTGCTGGTCAACAAACAAACCATCCAAGGCAACTGCAGAGATCATGAATGAAGGATACAAAGTCTACAACATTTGGTCCAGAACCTCCTGAATACTAAGGTTGAATTCAAGTGCATTAATTTTGAGGTTCTAGCGCTTAGTTTTCAGGAAAGTATTCCAGACTTTTTGTGGTGCGTTTTGGTAAGCTATTATCGATTTGCTTCTTTGAAGCTTCTTTTTCTCAAACTGCAAGACAAGGATAAGTGTGGTCGAACCAGTTTAACACCAGCATTATGCAGATATTCACAAGATAGTTTCAATCAATGTAATAACACAACAATTCTAACTCCAACGTTTGAGATAACATGTACCACGCAAAACAGACGTTTTATCTTGGCTTGGTAGTTCTTTGCTTCAAACTACCTTTGGCACGAAGCAGACAACAAGAAACTTCAGAGACATCATGACATGCCTACACTGCCACCTGAATGAACACCCCCTATGTTTTCACGTAATAATCGCGTAAATACTGGACAATTCACGTAGTAAGCAGCACACACAGCCCTGTGTGGCTGGTGGGTTTTTCACTATGGCGCCAGAGATGAACGACTCCATGTTGTCAATGACATTGAATTGTCCTGCACTTGGTGTCTTGGAATTGCTCAGTTTGTTTTCCATGATTTTTATTTTTGGACTATTGGATGTGAGGCAGGAAGCATAGATATTTGTATGCGTGTGTTTCAATACCATCAACCAATGTACCAATCATGATCAATCCTTCATAGGTCACGTTGTGTTCTTGTTGGTTCGACTTGATTGCTGAGAGTTTTATGGTGTAAAAACATCATTTTACAGCGACTTTGTGCCACATTCGAGCAGCGAACTGATGGACCGGGTGATGCCTTGTAAAAGTAGTATTCACAATAGAATATGGTGGGGGTATCCCCCACCCCACTAACAGTGAAATAATAATCTGTTCATTTTTATGAAGGCCCCCCTATAAACCTTCACAAACTCCACTGTTAAATGGGCCGGGGATACCCCCAATGGTCCGTCAATGTGAGGGTAAAACACTCCAAGAGTTGCAGGGAAACCGGAGATGGATGAAGTATTGGAAAAAAACGAACCATGAAAAACGACCATGATATTGCAAAACAAAGATTAATCACTAATTCTGCACTTTGTAGATAACTACAACTTAAGAAGTATTTTAGTCACTTTAGAATTCCATGCGCCAGATCTTTTTGTGGATTTCTATATCTCTTACGTTTAGAATCCACCCGTTTTGGGACGATTGAAATCCCGGATGACGAGACCAACAAACGAGTCAAGGCGTTCAAAGTTGCTGGCTGGTCCGAGTGAAGAATTGTGTTCCTTAGATGGATTCATTTGGGCAATTTCTAGCGGCCAAACCGCCGGTTGGTCACCCCAAAATGGTGGCGATTGTAAGGGAATCTTCCCAAATTGTTACTGGGAGAATCCATAGTGGCTTTCACATTCCATTGTTACTGGGAGAGAGAGAGTATCCCAACATTTGATATCTTTTTAGTAGGGATTACTGGTTATATATTTTGATTTACCACTGGGTTTAGTGGGAATTGTTGTTCTAATCCCAAAACGGTCCTGAATCAGGGAGACCTTCCGAAAATTGGAGAAACATGAAGCTTAGTGAAACACTTTAATTTACCTGGAGACCATCCAACGAAACGAAAATAGAACATGGCATGACATTTATAAATTGGATTTCGTGAAATGGTGAATTCCTTGCTTTCGGCTGCAGAAATCCATCAAGTTCTGAGAGAAGTCTTGAATGGAACTAACATCCTGGCCGGGCAAAACTGAAGCATCTCAGTGCTTAAGTCACTGTGTTGCAACAACCTGAAACCACCAGAAAAACTCAACAGTTCTTGAAGTCTGGTTCGTCGGGCTGTTCAACTCGACGGGGGAGGGGCAATAGGCAACTCATTCGAAGTGCTATTGAATTGATGATTGGGGATCAATATCACACCTCTGGGGCCTTTGTGGTTAACATATTACTTTTAGATTTGCGCAGGATACACACCTTTGAGGATGGTGTCAAATAATAAGTATGAGGATCCATTGATATATTCACTTCATTGGGAAGTTTCCCTTATTGGACGCCAAAGTCAATGCTGTTTTACATGTAAAACCTGTTTTGAAAGTGAGTGTCTCCAATTATGTCGTATATATGTGACTGCGTAAAAATCTACTGCAGGTATGTTTTCGCGGTGTATACTCACATAGCCTTCGAAGGTGGAACATATTGTGTTTGGTCTCAGTGTAAATGTGCTCCGAACGTGGTCAACTACCCAACAGTGAGGAAGGAGATGACTTGCTGAATTGCATCAATGATTTTCGCCATTCCCTGCAATCCAAAGATTTGATTGCATTGGACAAAGAGGCCGAGAAGCGAAACGCCTGGGTTTGTTTTTTTCCGGGAAGTTGTTGCATGAAAGATGAATTATACCCTATTTCATAGCCAACTTTTTGAGTGAAACATTTTGCACATGTTTGTAGGTCAAAGAAGGTCATGTGATTTAACCCCTTTTTGGGCGAGATTCACGGTCCTCAAGTGCACTCTACCCTGTCTATTGTTTCAGTGCAAGAAACTTCTTCCATCAGGAAAAGGATTCAACATCCAAGGGATTTTCCACACTGTGTCACTGTGTTTTTTGTTTGCCCCGATTCATCTTGTTGAAGGATCTGATATGATTTGCGTGATTCAAGTGGTAAGCTAACCTCAAGCACGTGTGAAAAAGGTTTGCAATATTCATGGACGAAATCCTTTTAAAAAAAACACTTGATCTAGGACGATTATCACGGTTTTCTGCAAAAACCCAACGGATTTGGGAATCGCTGTTGACCCCCAACCTCCCCCAAACCGAAAGTCGGTATCGACTCGTGGCCAGGGCACTTTGACTTCGGGTCAACAACTATTGATGGAACCTTGGATAGCCAAGTTCGTTTTGGAAATGCCTTTTTTGGGGAGGGGGCTACAATGTATCCTGGATATGCAGGATGGGATCCCATCCCATGAAATTCCATGTATGGTGTATTTCACTACACTTAGACTAGCTGATATGTATGGTAAATTTAATAGTAACATACATGTATGAGTTATGGGCATGGGATTGTTTGGGTTATTCTTTTTGGCTTGGTGTCCCATGTTTCTTTTTGTTTGGCATCATGCAGTTGTGCCACTTTCAATATCTCCGGGAATGAGTTTATTTCTCATAGTCCATAAAAGTGTTGACCATGTGCAATAGTATCAATTGTAAATGTTGGAACCAAACATGATGCTGATGATGGCTGTTTATATATGTATATGCATCACTATTTTGCCACCCATTTGCCACTGCTTCGTTATGATTGGACTTTTGTTGTGTTTGGCTTTGTGACAATGTATTGCACAATTTTGACCGCCAAGATCTCTGCAAATGACCTTTCCAGGAAGGTCTTCTTTTCCAACGACTTGCAGAGTGGCAAGAAAGGCTTCGTCGTTGCCGAGAGATGGAGGAGGACCCGAACACCAGCTAAGCAGCGGAGACATGGAGGGTGAGCGATCTTTTTTTTTTTAGAATTACCAAAACTTCATAAAACATTATCCAAAATATTTCGGTAGTTGATGGATATGTGATCAGATACTTGTGATAAGATCCTTGATTGTTCAATGATTCATGTCCATACCATCCATGGGACTGGTATATTTACCTACATTAAAACCATAAGAATCAATTACAGGTGTCTCTAAGCGCCGATGAAATGTTGAAAACTCGCATCTGAAGCTACTGTGGGAATGTTGGAGCAGCCTAGAAGCTCACCGTAACTTCACCCTCGAAGCACAAGGAATATATGATCCTCCGAAAACGAACGAATGTTAAGTTGAAAAGGACCCAAGCATCATTTTTGAGGAGGTATGTTAGTTCGGGGGGGACTATACTTCGAGGACTATGCAAATTTAAACTTGACGAGATATGTAGTGAAAGACAACAGATTCCGCACAGATCCGCCGTAGAAAACAGATTCCGCAAAGTTCACCGATCAGCTGTTGAAATCACACTTTTGATGCACAGAATCGGACCACATCAACGATATCCATTGCTGCAGGATTTTGTTCGTTTATGTGTCTATACATTTATTGTTTACCATGTCTAACATCTTTTCCAACTTCCTGTGACAGCGAGATCGTGTCTCGAGTCTTCACATTGCATTATCATGCGAGATTGTTATTGGCTATCGTAGCGTATAAAGTACTTGTTCGTTATGGGGTTTAGTTTCGGACAATTATGTATAGATCTTCCGAGACGATTATGCCATTATTTATGCAAAAAAAGAAACAAAAACGTGTACTGCCAGAAGCCAGGTGAGTCAGTGTGAGTCAGTGTCCACAACTTTGGAAAAAACCCAAGCAACCTGACCATGAATGGAGCACTGGAGCAGCTATGAAAGTCTTCCAGTCTAAATGATCGAAGGCCTCTCCACATTTTAGGCCGTTGATTGGGGAATCTGCTCCCAAGATCATCGACTACGAACACGTGGGTTAGGGGTCAGGGGATAAGATAGGAATTCGTGTGTATGATTCTGTTTTCCATTAGAATCCATGGGGACACCATGGAAGATATACGAAAAGTAGCGTTATGGGATACGCAAGTGGGACAACCCCACCCCCATCATTGATTCAGCTCCAGGAGAAGAAGACCTGGGAGAGCAAGATTCAGCAAATCCGTGGCTTAGCATCACTTGGATCTAAGGACATCTCAATTGTCATCGCCCTAAGTGTAGCTGACAAGCTATACAACCACCATTTTTGCAAATTCTAATCTCAAATTGTGTGTGTTTTCGTCCATTTGTTTTTCCAAGTTTCAGATTCTATTTTGCAGTCCGAAACTTCGTCCTGTAAGTCGTTCCGTTGTTCACCGATTTTCCACAAGAGATTTCAGGGTCCGAAAATGTGTTGGCAGGTGTGGAATACATCCGAGAGGCACAGCTTGCAGCTTCGGGTTCTTGACAAAGTGATGAGTGATGAAACAACCGTTTAAAAGTTTAGATAGAATGTTACTATTATGTTTAATATGTTTATTATGTTACTGTTACAGTGATTCATATCATAATATCTTCAAACTATGTAATCTTTACCAATGGCTTTTGTTTCAGTGGAGAGCTGCTATACGTTTTGGTTGAGGTGTTTTTTTAACTAAGAAATGACTGAAACCAAGTGGATTACTCAATCATCTTCAAACCTTTTAGGATTGGTACCCGGGCAGACGAAGATAATCGAAGATAACTGGCTGGAAAATCAACCATTTGCCGGTCATGTTAGTTTTTGGGGGTGTATCTGCAATACCGAAATGTGATTTGCATTAAGCTTGGTGAATGGTTTTTAATATTCGCCCTGATGTGATCTCTTTGGGACAAAGCTTCCCATTTTAGCCCATGTATTTTTTTTTGTGTGGGTTTGAAACCCTTGCCTGTCTATCATAGTTATATAATCTTTTGATACTTGTAACTGCAACCAGTACTGTACAGCCCATACGTGCAAATGCCTATGAATTTACTATGTGTTTATATATAATATAATACATGCATACATATTCAACCGCTGCAACAATGGGTGAAGATTCCAGTGACAATTCTTTCACCTCACAGGATGGGAATCCAGCAACAATTCCACCAATAGGTTTCTAAAAAAGCCCACAGCTTGGGACATGACTTTTAAGAGTCCAATCATGTTTTTTTTAAATTTGGGTTTGGGGGGAAGTTGAGAGTGAGGTCATGATTCTGAATTGCAAGCCCCTTTTTTTGTTATAACAAACCATCACCTTCAGCATCAAACTCGCCAACTCGTTCTGTGCATTTTCTCCATGTTTTTTTTTTCCGAAATCTGCAGATCGAGATGTATCGATTAAAGCTTCGAGCCTATGAACGTGGGAGACAACCACAAGACCACAGACACAGCAGCTCGCATTGACAGTCTAAGGTGAGATGCCCACCTGATAGACTGAAGTCTGTAGAACATGGGAACAATGTAACGAATGCCCTATGTATTTCTGTACCTCTGCACATTTACATGTCATAGATTATGATATTGGTGACATGTAGTATGTAGTCTTGTTTTTGATTTATATTCATCCGTGTCCATGCACATGCAATCAGAAGCGCCAGATTTTGCCGTTTTTGCTGGACATCTCAAAGTCAGTGATTTGATGGATGGCTTTGAAGTATGATACCTGAGAATACACCTGGAAAAGGAAAGCCATCTTAGAAAAAATCATGATCAGGTTCTGTATTAACCTTCGTGGGTGTAGCTGTCCAAACTACCACACAAGAAGTAAATGCCACCGAGCAACAGATGTTTCATAAGGTCACACAAAGCCATTTGAGGGATCAGTGGTTTAGAGACCTCTTAAACTATTTTCCAATTCGACCAACTTCTACCAGCCTAGTTGTATATGGTTAGTTTTGGTCATGTCTAACAACCATGATGGGAAATATATATATATATATACAAAATATCTAACAGCCATTGTGCTTCATAGTTTTGCCGGTTTGCCCATGGACTGCAGATTCAGGTTCCATGTCTGGCCTTCGAGACACAGCTTGCCAGACAGCATCTCGGATTGAAGTTGGTTTACAACTCTGTGGGGACTGAAGTAAACCCCCTCTGAGATATGTTGAGTGTCGTAAGAAAAATATCAAAAGATACATATGTGACTGTTTATATAATACTCATAAGGGAGAAGTGATTTTGCATTATTCCGCTCGTTGGAAGATATGGTCTGGATGTTTTATTTGAAAAACTGAAAAACTGGTAAGATGTTCCCTTTTTCCTACATATTGTTTTGTTTATCTCATGCTATTTCGTTGCAGATTTTTTGGCAACAAAAGAAGCAGAGTTGCTCAAAGCATCCATGACGAAGCTGGATTCAAGATGACGTATGGTGGAATTATGGTGGAATCATGTGACGTCACTCCACAAGAATTCCCTTTAGTGACCAGGATGACCACTCCCTCATATTTTTGACTACAAAACGAGTGGCTCATTATTGACTCCATGTTGTGTTGTCCAAGTGGTCGACATTTCCGAAATCAATGGCAGAAAGTTCCACCAAATGGTGGATCCAAAGATGGACGATTTTCGCTCAGGAGATGCAGTCACCCTTGGGAGAGATCGTCTCGTTGTGGGAGAAGCTGGTCTTACTTCAAGGGTGTTGTTAACGCAGGCGTTTCTGTTGCCGATGTTAAAATCCAACATATCCATAATGGCTTAAAGGCCTGAACACCTGCCTTGCGTCAGTCTCACAATAATCATCAGTGTGATTGGGAGACTGGAAGTTATCTTCTAGTACTTATCTTCACTATTGGATGTTAAAGGGAGGGGGACGGGGCAAGATTGTCCCATAATCATTGTCAAGGAAGGGTGAACAGGGTGAACCGATATCAACGAGTTTTTATTGAGATAAAGAATCTCATTGGTGATGACAACCCTCCCATGATCAGACTCCTACTTCAGTCAAGGGTCAAAAAGGTGGTACTTCATCTTGCTGCTTGATCCCAGACGAGTGTTTCCTTACGAGCAAATGCCCATGTTCCATACTCAATTGACAAGCAGATTAGCCATTGCCTGTGGGGTTGAGCACTAGCAAGACCAACATGAACCACCAACGGAAACATTTACGACCAACCCATCGTGGCAAGAATCATTTAAAGTTCAGTGGAAGCTGATCCTGTCGCTTGTAAAGGAAATTTTCCTCATTGGGAAGACATCACACCTTTCCACCAATAAACCATGTTTGCTGGGTAAAAGTACATACATCTTGTGTGCAGGACTGTGAGCCACCACAAGTTTTTTTTTGGTAGCAAAAAAATCACCGACATGTTGGAAGTTGAAGATGTAGATTTCAACCATTTGGTAATGACCTTACAAATTACAAGATGTTACCAGGTTATCAATGCCATCAAATCTGCACATGACCTTTTTGAAAAATAAACCGGTGACCGGGACAATCCCAGTGACGGAAAAGTTTGCCCAGAAGTACCGGGACAATCCCAATTTAAAAGGTAGCTGTTTATACCAGAAGTAGTCTCCAAACTCCCAAGAAGCCAACGAATCCTTTAGTTTTGAAGGTAGTTATATAGCCGTGGCGGGTGAAGGTAGTTACAGTCCCCAGAATTTTGATCATCCTATTTAGTAGTTCCAAATCCCTTTAGGTTGAAAATGGCTAAGATCCCCTATAATCGCGATAGTCCTATTTTGAAACTTTATACAAATTCCTATAGAAGATTGTTCATATTCCCAAAGAACTCAATATTAATTGGAATTCGAAGATTGTTATAATTCCAAGCTGTAATTGTAACAGTATAGTCATCCTTTTGTTTAAACATACAGTACTTGCAATCCTCATACTACTGATAGGTTAGGTTAGGCATGGTATAAAAAAACAACAGCCATGGAATCGGATTTGTTTCGTGTAAGGAAATGCTTAGATCTCCAACTTCGCTTGGATCGTGTGAATCGTCGCAATATGGCGTTCGAGAAGGCTGGCCCATGGTAGGTTTGATGCAGTTTGATACGTGCATTCATACACAGGAAGTTAAGTTTTTTTTCAATTTATAGCATATAAACATATATACCGTATGCACATATTCTATATATGCCTATATCAACTATGTAATAGCGAACTGGTGGTTAAAATTGGTTTAGTATCCTAGGACCCCTATAGAAAGCATTCCTATTGGGAAGAGTTAGGCCTTGCCTAGAATAGTATTCAACAACATAGATAAATTTTATACACGCCAGGATAGATTGCGCATGCCTACATCCAGTATCCCCTCCTGAAAACCAACAGTAGCACCTCAAAAATAAGATAGGAGATAGGTTTTCGGAAGACTAGTTGGGATATATATGTATGGTTTTGGTAAAGGTTTATAAGGTCAATTGCTTATGATTGGGATGTTCTTTTAAATGGCGTTTGGAAAGGTCGAGGATTGCATCTTCGCACTTCATCGTGCGGTGTTGGACGACCAGCATCACAACGCCTTCCTAGAGAAGGTGGCAGCGGTGGATGTTGGAGCAGTTGCCATCCTGAAAACAATGAACAGCTAAAATGCATGAAAAAGATATAGTGTTTGGAAGTTGGAAGATGATTTTCTTTGTGATCTAGCATTTGTTTAGGGGTGAAACGTGACATGTTGCTGGGATGATTTTTGAAAGCAAATTATGGTGGTGTGCATTCTTTTCGCTACCATCAATCATCAAGCTGTAGAACAAAGGCTGCAGAACCAATGGGAAGCCATGCACGTGTGGAACATCGTGTCTAAACTTCTGAAACTGTTGAGATTGGATCATCAAACATCCACCATTTGTAGATGCATTTCCTATTGGACATTTGCGTTTCCAATGAGGTTCGGACAGTCTGATTGCAAGGTAAAACCTCCAAGCATTTGAACAAAAGTGGACTCTTCTTTTCAGAGCAGGCATCAGCCACTAAGTGGTTTCAAAGATTTAGGTTTTTCAGATGGCTTGAAATCACCTTCCCGCCACCAAGCTACAGTACCAGACTTGTCGCATCTTTCGCAGCTTGTTTTTGTTTTGATTTGGGAAATTTGCTTTCCTGTTCATGATTAAAAATCCAGCATTTTTTTGGGGATTTTCATACATGTGAATATCACCCCAATTGGCTGCAGGATTTTGGACCTGCTAGGATTTAGAAATGATGTCGGAATATCCATCAACTCATCAGAGTCATTGGGTGCAAAGTTTTTCCTCAGCTTGGTCGAAAAGAGTCTTGAAAGCAGTGGATCTCTAGGAGGATCACATATGTATTGGCAAACACCGGTTATTTTTTAATCCTTTGTGTAACATATTGTTCGACTTCCACCGGATGTGTCTTTTTCACAAGCAATCCACTGAAACTATCAGGCAGCAATCAATCATCTTACTGTCTATGTTTACTGAGACCTATATTTTCTTGAAAGTCAACCACCAGTTGAAGCTATATAAACCCCATTAATTTCTCATTATGGGAGCGGTCTCCAAAGAATTGATGCCTGAGTAGCCAATCCAAAAATGAAGCCTGGCCCCTTGCGGTTGATCATGTATCCATTGATCTTAACATAATACCCACTCCTAAAACTTCCTATTAGCTCAAAAAAGATATGCGCCTAGAAGCCTACGAAAAAACAAAAAAAAGAAAAAAAAACACCTTCCCTTTTGTGGGTCAACCAACAGCATCATTCAATATCATTTGTAGCTCCTGCAGCACACTGTGTCATTCCCCTTTTTTGGGGCAAATGTTTTGTTTTTTCAGCTCAAGTTTTGACGCGTCTTTTTTTTCCCAGGCCTTGGTGGAAGTTCTTGAGGCGATGGCCTTGGGGGTTGGGAATTGTGAATCCCAATGGCCAATTGATGCTTCAGAAAATCCGGCGAGATGCGATCACCACCGTTTGGATGGTGCCAAAAGCCCTGGTGCCAATATATTACACAGAGGTTCAGGACCTCATAATGACACCAATGAAAGATGATATTTGGGTACAATGTGGTAGGCTACCCCAGCTGTTGTTCCCTTACTTTCCAATGTACTTCCCCATTCTGCCCTATGTAAGCCAGCCAATAGTTGGTATTTTGTTGGTATAGGGATTGAGTTCCCCTCTCCTCAATCTTCCTGGAACGTGGGCAAGGTGAAGGAGGGCTAACTCTCTTCCCCCCAACAAAACAACATCGCCATTTAAGGGTCTCACTTTATGTATAACTTGACAGCAAGAGCTTGTACTGAAACAGATTGAACACATATTGTTATTCGGGGGAATTTTGTTATATCACATGAAATATTGCAATAGTCCGGGTTGGTGAAATGTTGCTGGGCTCCGACAACAAAAAATAACTTCCAAAGTCTCAAGAAGGTCCCTGCCTGAACAACACATGGCTTTGCTCAACTCTACGTGGAGCTATAGAGAGTTTCTATTTTCAATTCTGCAAAAAAAAGTATGTGGGATATTCAAAGCCATATAGCGAAAAAGCATCAATCGTTCTTCGAATTTATTACATAATTCCTCCAAATAAATGTATAGTATACCATATTCATAATCATAAATTACATATCATCCAATATCATCAGTATTTTATCTAAAAAAAAAAGGTTGCTTCCATTTCAGGTGTTTTTTTGCCGAAAAATCCAGCCGGCACCACTTCCCCACCATTCAATGTCGGTGGAGGGATTCACCAGCCAATGGCCGAGGCTTGGATCTTGAAGACCTTCGCCTTACAGGAAGCTGGACAGATGGCTATGATGGTCCTTGATGGACGAGACACCTGGAGCGATACCACTGGGGGACCGGCCTTTAATTAGTGCCCACAGTTTTTTTCCGTCCTAATTTGGGGGACGCAAATCTTTTTGGAGTCCCAACGAAATGGCCGTTTTAGTTTTGGAGAAGGTTGTTCTTTTTGATGGAAAGGAATGGGACATTGTTAAACCAAAATAGACCAAGTAATTATGAGGTGAATGATACTTTGCCCAGATGCTCAAATGAAGTGGTTTTATCAAGATGATTATTGTAATTAATGAGTTTTGGTGGATTACTCTTTGGCACCCTTTTAACATCCTGTTAAACAAACCATGGGTGTAGCTTTGGTTGTCCCCCAAGGTGTAGCTGGCATTAATTGATCCATCAACCAATAACCAATCGACCAACCACGCAATCATTCAGTTCTTTCCATGAAGCAATCCTTCAAATCGTACGATGTAATAGTTGACAGTTTAATGCACTTGTACAACATAAATGGGTGTTTCCTTAAATGGTGGTACCCCCAAAACACCCCAAAATGATCATTTTTAGTAGGAAAACCCATGGTTGTTGGGTACC
>DF240792.1:15581-85941 GCA_000507305.1 Breviolum minutum Mf 1.05b.01
AAACCCATGGTTGTTGGGTACCACCATTTTAGGAAACCCCCAAATGAAGGCGCCACCGTGCCACATTCTCAATTTCCAGCAACTGATCTATCCAAGAAATCCCTTCAACTTGACAACGGGACTTTCGCCCAAGGATGTGCGTGGCATCCAGCGAGAAGAGTTGCACACACCACAGGAAGTGTTAAGAAAAGAGCTTCACGAGGCACCGAGAAAAACACGTTCGGAAGCAGGTGACATGGGACCAAGGGACGATGTAATCGTAGATAAAAAAACACGTGAATGTTAAGCAAGGCATTGTTTTTGTTGGTTGGGAATGGGTTTGAAGTTATGATTGTGAGATAGGAATAGTATCATTCAGTTACTCCCAAAGAAACACTTGCAGCTGGAACCTGAACGTTGTTTTTGTTTTACACCGCACTAGTTACAAGTATCAAGTAAAATGGGATTGGCAAACATCCATTGTCAGGTTCAGTGTTAGTTTTTTTGGGTGTACAACTGCCCAGGACCCCAAAAAGTGTTGTTGAGACGTGAGTACTGAGGAGACGATGTTTTTGGAGGAAATGTTATGTGAAATCTCCTGGTTTACCCGGAACACCGATCCGTGCATGTGATCATCAGCAGAAGAAGAAACAGCCGAATACGAGTATACAAGAAAAACGTCACCCTCACCACCCCCACCACCCTTCATCATCATCATCATCATCATCATCATCATCATGATCATCATCATAACCATCATCATAACCATCCTGTTCATCATCACCAGATATCACCAGTATTATCATCGACATCACCACCAAGAGGTGGAGGTAACCACGACCATTAAACAGTTACAACGACAATTCGACAAGTAACTATGGACAGGGTCGTTTGTAATCACATCCAGCATTTGTAGGAGCTTCTTATTTAGGAATCTACAGATACTATAGGCGTTTCGGAGCTTCCCTACGAGGCCATCTCCATGGAAACTCTGGACGCAATAGAGGTGGGGTTTTTGGAAGCAATTCAGCGACAGGTGAATGAAAGTTTGGCGCTTTGTTAGACACAGGTGTTTTGATCTATATATATATATCAATATAGATATAAAATACGTATGTATACTGTATGTATATGTGATATTTGTTGATAGATACATGTTTTTTTGGATTGATTTTACACGTAGAACCCGAATGGTTGGATGCATTTTGTTGGATGCATTTCGCAAATACCTTTGAGGCCATCATCCATGGAGGTGAGCCTCTGAAGAGTGAGCAACTAGTGCCT
This sequence comes from Breviolum minutum Mf 1.05b.01, assembly GCA_000507305.1. NCBI lineage: Eukaryota > Dinophyceae > Suessiales > Symbiodiniaceae > Breviolum > Breviolum minutum. The sequence goes on from DF240792.1 coordinate 16,845, forward strand.
TGGAGTGGAAAATATGGACCCACGGGCACTTCTAAAACACCGAGATGATTTGAGATGTCTTGGTGTATTTCTAGATGTTTATAGTTCAATCTTGATTCTGCATTTTTTGGAGTTTTTCCCAGCAAATGTATGCAAATGTAAGGGTATGTATGTCATTATGTATGTCTAATCTTTTAAAAATCACATCACATTCACAGTCTCAACGGTTTGGCCTTGTACATTTGAACGGTTTTTGTTGGTGGGCTTCACAAAGCTGGATATGGAGGTGTCATGATTTTGTTAGATCTAAAATCATGGTTCAAGTACCCAGATTGACAAACAGCTCGTGAAGATTTACTGCAATGAAACAAATTGAAGGTGAAGGTGATTCTAATGTTAAAACAATCAAGATGATGAAGACACCAATGACAATGAGGTAATTTGAAGCAACAAAGACACTACAGTAATTGCAAAATAGATGGCACAGTCCCTACATATTTGTTTACAAAGACCCTTTACTTGCCTACCTTTTGGTATTTGTGCCATCTATTTTAACCTTAATGTATAAACTCGAATATGAAGATGACAAACATCACATGAAACTCTCTGGTTTTGTGAGGTTCTCCAACTCCGAGCAATGGTGTGTCTTGACCTGGCAAGTCATCATCAACGCCGAATGGGGTGATGGGTTAGCAAAGATAATCGGGGTTTTGAGATACATCAAAATAGGAATAAGCTAGAAAACAAACAAAAGACTATATCTGACTATCTAACGAAATTCAGAAGGTAGTATATTAGTATTGTTTTGGTGGATGTTGTGTTGTTTTCCCATACTTTTTTTTTGGTGACATTGCAAGATGGCAAGACCATTCGGCCATGTCAACGACGTTTTCTTAGGCGAAGTCTTCAAGACTTGCAAGATGGGGATGCCTTCATAGCCAAGAAGAAAGACCCAGGTGCGGAGGATTATTGAAGTTTTGGAGCCAATGGGTTTTAAGTGGTTTAATCTGAAAATGAATACCCTCCCTGAAACTAACATAGCCCATGATCATCCCCATGCTTCCTGGTAAATACCATCAAAATGGTGGATTTTGTATGGCACCCACTGGAAGTTTAACAGTTCGCCCATTGAAAATAAGCCATCCCAAAAGGAAAGGATCATCTTCCAACCATCATTTTCAGGGGGAACTGTTAAACTTTGCGAGTTTAAGGCACCAAAATTGGTTTTAATAAGGTTGCATCAGGTTGATTAGGATATCATAAAAGCAGGATGAATGATTGGTCACTAATTATATAACTATAGATGTTCTTTCTTCCCGGAACTAAAATGAGGTTGATTCAGAAGTGCCAGATGAACCCTGATTGAAACCTTCGAACAGACAGGGTTTTGTGATCACCTTACCACTCATTGGCAGCTTCCTGACACCTCTGACGATTATGACGACAGCTACTTACTTTTTGCTAGGAAATCAACATAGCCTGGAAACTTGCACATGGATGGCTGTGCATTGCTAGTTTAGAGCTGTTCAAAGGTCAAACTTAAAGGAATACACGCGAGTTTTTCCAGTGATTTTTGTGGATTTGGCAAGATAGATATTGCAGGATAAAAGCATTCCTCTCAAAGCAGCCAAGCAAAAACTTAAGTTTTGGACCATCAGAGAGCTTCATATTCATCTTGCGGCGGCTATCTCCTTGGAGATCGATGGCCGGTCCTTTTGTGTGCATCGCAAACAGGTGGGTAATCAGCAACCAAGTCCCTTCCACAGGGTGCTGCGCACATGAAATTAGCAACTTATTGGATTTTGAATGATTTGCTGTTTGTCGTAAGGTGACACACACACAAAGGATGGTGTGATGACGGGATGATTGGAATCTGATCACCAAACTATACCAGCAATTTGTTGTTGTTTTTGTTCAAGGAATTTGCCAGTTTGTTAAATCTAATTCGATTCATCCAACTTGTGTATTTTTGTGAGTTTTCTTTTTGGTTCCGAGTTTTGTTTCCCCTTCAACATTTTTTTTTCGAACTCTCCAACAAAAAGAGATCCATCAACTGCTAAAGTATAGGAAAAAAAGCCCCAATACTATAGGGGAAGAAACATTAAAACACACATCCACATCAGATACCTTCCATATCAAAACCACCACCTGCTGGGTGTCGTTTGAAAACCACCCGTTTTTTGTTTGTCCGCCAGTCGCACCTGGTTATGTGACGAATCTCTTGCAGGATTTGAAGCTCGGCCGAAAAAAACAACACATCTCTGAAAAAGTCCAGGTCCTCCGGGATCAACTAACATAACCGGCTGTAAAATGGACCCAAACTTTGAGTCCATGTATTTCCTTCCTTGAAAAATGATGAAAAATGGGGGAAAGGAACCAGCAATCGCCGATCGCTATGTGATCGTTGATCCCGGAGGGTAACTCCCGTTGGAATAGCCAACACCAAGGGAAGAAGAAGTGGAGATCCCTGCCATCGATCCGCGTGTGGTGACCATCCGAGAAGCCTTGTCGTCTGTCAAGGCAGGGTTGTGAACCAGGCATTCTCCATAGCTAACGAGTTGCGAAACCACCAACCTAGCGATACGAGTGACCACCGGGATGGTGGAACTACATATTTTATAAAAACATATACACATAAGCTTTTATGTTTCACCCATCCATTCACCCCCTAAAAAAACGCCTTTTTGTGTATCCGTAATGGGAAGGCTTTGGATGCAACTTTGGAAATGGTGAGAAGCATGTCCCTCAAATGGCGCCATGCTGCTACGGCACCTGCGGAGGCGGGTCTGAAACATTGAAACACTGGGAAGATTTATAGTAGAAATGTAGAAGATGAGGGCTCTTGATTTTTTGAGGGGAAAGGAAGAGGCCCACTATTTCTGGCCAGCCATCTCAAGCCACCAACCAACCAACCAATAATTGGCTGGGTGCTCCCCAGAATTCCGGGGGTCCAGGGATCGTTATGAATTTCTTTAAAACAGACAGTTTCTCTCCATGGTCCCAATGGGACGGTCTATCCAAAGTGGTTGGCTGGTTGTTCCATGATACATATTTAAAGATATATATATATATATATGCATCGTACATATGTATAACATATATTTAGAACATATAGTTTCTATGTAAGTTAATTCACACGGTGGTGTTTTCAAATATATGTTATCTTCACCCCTATTTAAGGAATGATATTTACCCATTTTTCGCTAGCATATTTTTTGGGGGGGACTTTGGGTGATCACCACCTGGCTCCGACACTTTGGCACCCAAACTCCATGTTGATTGCACAACTTGAATTTGCAAACTTTACAAAGGTGGGGGTCATCACCCTTGAGGTTTTGATGGAAACAATTCAATTCCATTAGACCCTTGAGGGTGAGGACATTTTTGTGGAGTTGAAGACCATGTTCCTGGAGAAGCACCCAAGAGATCCAATGAAACCTCCTCAGAGTAAAACTGCTATGCTACAGCTCAATGATGTAGATGGATGATGCTCGCACACAACAGCGCAGCATGCTGTTTGTTGGAGGCTGAAGCAATAACAACCGACTCAACCGAGCTTTTAGGGTTAGGGCGGGGTTGCTTGGTTCCCTTCAGGTGATGGCGATGGAAGCAGCAACCGTAAGGTACCACGTACCCCAAGGTTGCCTGTTTGATACCTTCTACCTGAAAGTTTTTTCAAGAGAAATTCATCTTAACTCAGTCATCTTCCAGGGACATGTTCTAAGCCCCATTGATGGAGCCACTTATGAGCCAAGCTGTCCCCAAAAACATGCAAAAATGCCTCCACTGAATCCCACGGTGCTGCCAACGATTTCCATCCTCCCACCAAAGAAACATCGCACTTTCCCAGAAACCCGGTGAGTTTTCCTTGGCTGTTGGAGAACTTGCTTACTATTCAATTCACTGAGATGTCATATCAATAGTAACTTCTTTGCGACTCAGAAACTATGTCAGCACATATCGCAACTTCTTGCGACTGAACAAACTGGGTGAAGGTGAAGGTGCAGATGTCCATTCCAACGTTAAACAAAAATCCCCCCCACATGTCTCACAATGACTGCATCAACGAAAAACCTGTTTTTGGATGATGCGGAGCGATCTTGGGTCGACCTCTCCGCATAGGTCTCCGCCGTTTTGGAATCAATTCAACAGAGTATCCAGGTGCAGCTAAAAAAACGGATGTTTGAGTCAAGTTGAACATTGTTTGTGGGGGCAATGAAATAATGAGGGAAGAAAGAAACAACTAAATTGTCACCAAATGTTGGTTCAAATCGTGTTTTGATAAAAACACATATAATATGAAAACATTTCCTGAGTTGATTTCAGAGTTGTCGATAGTGTGGTGCATTTGGGTGCACTGAGTGCACCAGATTACTTATATATTTTATAGATACCTGACATGTTACAGTTCAAAGATATTCACTGTTAATGAGCAGATTATGTTTGTCCATCCTAACTAACTACAAATTTCAGCCATTTTCCCACACTTTGAGACAAAAGAGGTAAACCATGGTAAACCAACCAACATTACATGGTACTAAGCAGGCTTACTGATTTCAAAATCAGCGTAAGCTGCGGTCTTGGTCCATTGATCCCAGGTCTATTCAGATTCTATTTGATGATGCAGGAAAAACACTTGAGCGATCAAAATGATGAATTCCCCTCGAAAAAAAAAAAGAAAACAGTCTCCTATAGCCTTCCAAGGAACATTGAATCCATGTCATTCTCGGAAGACTCTTGATATTTCCAGATCTACCTTTGGATTTGCAGGTATTGCAGTGTGGCTTGAGTGATTCTGATGGACATGCGTGACAAAGTCGGCTGCAACCACAGGTGACCATAAAAAGATATAAATCCAAACAAAAAAACAGACGACCATTTGAACAAATCAAAATGAACAATTTCACTAGTTGGTGGCTTCAGTGTTTTCTTTTCAACACTTTTTTTCACCCCTACTCGGGGAATTCATCCAGTGGGTGGCCCAACCTTTCTTTTTAACGGTTGAAACGTTGAAACTTCCAAAATTCAAGCAGCTTCAGCATATCTTCTTCGCAGGAGGGCGAACCTTCTTCGCAGGCAGATGCAAATCATGGTCGAGTTGAGACTTGACAACAAAAAAGTCATGGAACTATTCATGTCCTACTGAATTATACTTGGCAAGTACCAAGCACTTGGATCCTAAAATTTTAAAACGTTTCTGATCAGTGCTGCGGGTTTCATGGATGATTTTTGATTGTTGTGATTTTTTTTCTGAAGGGAGATGATGTGTGGCAAGGTCAATAATACTTTGCATTGGCCTTACGAAGCAATCGGATCATCCATGGGTTTTCATAGGCTTGAAACACAAGTTGTTGACACTGCGTTTGGATCTTGCCTTTTTCACAACACCAATACCAACTGGGATTTTTGAAGTACTCTAGTTCGAAGCACTGTAAGAACAATACCACTTGCTATGTAGATCTCTGTGTATCTTCCATGTTTAGAAAAGGGCCAAGCTCGCAGAAGTTTGATGAGTTGCTCCATGTTCAAATGATAGATGTGTTTTGTTCACAATTTGTCTAGCGGACAACGTGGTGGCAGGGTAGTGATCTTCTGTTGTAAACACCGGAGAATAAAAGAGCATCGTTCATATCGCCACATGCTAGGTGGTACGTTCACATTGATTCCATGTTTCTTTTACCCCGAGTATTTGGGGAAGAGGGGAAGATGAAACAAATTTGATGAACATGTGTTTTTGACTAGGTGTTTCAACCACCTAGACTCTAGACTGTGTCTGTGTTTTTTGCTACTGGAATCTCCATGCTTCCGTGCAGGACGACAAAGAATTGCTGCCCATTGGCTCCGACAATCTCTCGGTGGGGATGACTTAGAACCTGAGATTGATGGGTCCTTGATGGAAGCAAGCTGGTGTGTGTACTCTGTACTCGATCTTTTTGCTTGATTTTTATCTCATTAAAACATTATGTTCTCAGTTTTTTTTGTTTGTCAATGCTTGAATCCAAATTTAATGGAAGAGTTTGACATCGAGTAAAATAATCAAACACAACAATTGCACAAGGGTTTACATACCATCACTCAGGTTAGAAAAATATGGTCAAGTTCTTCCAGACTTATCAGATGGGTGAAACTCGAGGATGCAGAAAAACCTCCAGACCTCAAAGTTCGATGACTGGGATTTTACTACAGCAGCCTCATAGAGTAGCAGCCTCGTAGTGTATTTGAGTGCATCATCCCACAAGATCATCATAGCTCAAACACCAAGATGTAGTTCAGGAGAAAAACATATCCCAGGAATTGCTTCATTCAAAACTTTGGAGGTTGGTAATATGACATCATTCAGAATTGATCATATTTGGCATGTGAAACTTTGGACAAATATATAGATACTATATGTATTTAAAAAAAAGTATATACATATTGCATATTCAGTTCCAGACATCTCGCCTCATATATATATATGAATATTATATATTGCAGCACATGAATGTAAGCACTGTTTTGTCCTTATCAATCATATTTGACCATTGGTAGGTTGCATCCAAATGGCTTCCATTTTTTCCCCCCCATAATCCAGGACTCCATCACGTATCCGGAGGCTGCCCTGCTGTTGTGAAAACGGGTCTTTCATTATAGCGACCTCCACACGACCGATTTCACCCCAAATGGTGGCTTAGTAAGGTAAATCACCCTTAGTTGCAGAGAAATCTTGGTTGGTGAAATATTGTATTATTGTATATTGACCAGATAGTATGGTTTTTTCAAAGCTCCAATAATTTGGTAACATGGATGGATGATATGGTTGATGTGTTTTTTTTGACTGACCGACATTTCTTGAAGAAGGTAAGCCTTGAGGTTTTGAAATTGTTTGAACTGATGAACTGTGAATTGAAGGAATCGAAGCTAGTGGATTTCCTCCAACTGTGGTTGTCACCAGGCAAATTACTATGGCAATCATCAAGCCATTGTTGAATGATGCCTAACAAGTTTTTGCTTGTGCCAACAAAAAAGTCATGAACCCGAACAAGTGCACTGTCCCACCTCTTGTTATTTGATTTCTATGTTTTCCCACAACTCTTTCAGTTGCGTTGGACACGGTAGCTTCATGATATGCATGATAACAATACAAACCATTAGAGCCGGTCTTTGCACATTGATTTATGAAAATGATGTTTTCCCAGGGATAAGACTATAGATGATTCAAAACTGACAGCTGTATTTCCAAATGGGGTGTCATCACATCATCCGAAATATGTGCACCAACTCGCAACAACTTGTTTTTGGTGTTTTGGAAAGGCCTTGGAGGGAGGAATCTCGGAACACTTCGTGGAGATGGAGGTACTGTGACAAAACCTCACAGAAAATGAGGTCTTATTAAGGGACGAACTGACAAACTGGTGGTGAAATTCAGCTCTATCATATAGCCCATATGTTTTTGTGGTTTTTGGGAAGGGGGTGGTTGGCATTGGGTATTTTGGTCGGTCGAAACTCGATTTTTGTACGTCGCGGAGCCAGGTGTCAGGGTGACAATTTTTCAGGATGGTTTTGGAAGAAATCGACATCAAATCCTCATTTGGAAACAATGCAAAGTTGCTAAAGAACATCTACCTTTCCACAAGTTTTAACATGGAACCTAAAAATATGTTGGTTTCCAAAATGGAATCTCCAAATTCCTAGGGGTCTAAATTTCAGCTTCCAGCCGGTTAAGCTTTTGGAATTATGGGATGCCCTCCCTGAAACTAACAGCTGGCACGCCACCTAAAGATGGATGGTTTGGAATACCAGTTTCCATTTGGGGCAAAAGGCCTTACTTTCAGGGGCGAAGGGTTAGTTTCAGGGAGTGCATTTGATGATATAAAAATGGAAGATGACTGGTTTCCAGCGCCAGGAGCTACCAGCATCTCACCATGGTCAGGAGGTACTACGGGGTAACTGGTGAACGTGAGAAGAATGTTGAGATTCTGGTGGTTGGTCAAAAGGTCTTTGAACATATTCATGCATTATTCTGTATCTATGCTTTTCACATAGACAACAAACAAATACCAGCTGGAAAGGATCGATGGCTAGCCGCCTAGCCACTCCCATTCGTTTTGTTTTTTCATGGCCCCTTACAAATTGCCACCTTTTGAGAATTGGCGCAGATCCTGGAGGTCAAATTTCATGCTGTTCCTTTCTGAGGTTTTTCTTTTGGTGAATCCGGATGATGAGAATTCATGAATAGAACCCACTGGTATGGTTAAAATAGATGGTGTATATACTGTATAAACAATTTTGCCAACTGTTCTTGAGAATTGCCCAGTTGATGACTTTTTTTACTGTTGATTGTTCCTTTTGATGGCTAAACAAAAACGAGATTGCGTATGGCGGCCCATGCTGTTTGGGGAAAAACCCATGGCCAAACTTGCCCAGGAGCTGGTGGTTCCTTGGCTTTATGAACAGAGATTCCAGTATGAATTTGAGGGATGTTGTATATACATATGACATAGCCCTCTTGAAAAGGAAAGGATTATTTGGTCCCATTTGTCAGTGTGGAACTGTTAGTTTTAGGGAGTGCAAGCTACATATAGTTACTAGCCTTCACCATTTTAGATCATTGGTCGATATATTGCCAGAGCAGCTCGATTCATTTTGGGGATTCCCACACACAAAATATCGGATAAGTTTGGTCCTAATCTTTATACCTTAGTATGTGTTTCTTCTTGTAAAGGTAAATGGTATCTCTCAACCCAACTAGGTGGTGGTTTCAAAGATGTTTTATTTTCACTCCTATTTGGGGATGATGAACCCATTTTGACGAGCATATTTTTCGAAGGGGTTGAAACCACCAACTCGACAAGTGATGATTGTGAGGTTGTTTTTTTTTTCAAGATAGACACCATCCAATAAACAAGGCACACTTCAGACAAAACCGTGAAGCTATGAAACCCACAGGAAAGTTTGCAGCTCATTTCCACCAACTTTTTGTTGGTTTTTCAATGAAGAATTTCAAATGCCAAAATGTTCCAAACCCTTCGGATTAGAGGGTTAGTACTTTTGATGGCTGAAATCCTGCACCACCTGGGATGTATGAAACCCTACAAACAATGGGAGAAACTACCTATCCACTGGTGCAGGATTTCTTCCATCAACAGTATCTCTCTGTCTTCCACAGAGATATTGTAGTTGTATGATGTTGTTTTATTTTTCTTGATGTTTGTAAAACGTCCGTGGAACTTAGACTTTACACCAAAAAGAAAACAACATGCTTTTCACCCAAGAAGCCAAACATTTGGCTTCATGGGATCAACGGCGCCTCAGTTAGGAAGCAGGTCTCTCTTGACCCACACGTCCCAAAGTGTGAGTGGTTGCACGAGATCTTCCGATTATTTGGATGTAGACAACCCCTACTGATGCTCCTCCTTATGACTAGTAAATTTGACCGCAAAATGGTTAGTTCAGAATTTTTGGAGCATTGGTGAAAAAAAAATATATTTGCATATAATACGAAATCCATGCGCCAAATTCCCGCAGATGCATGTCCGAAAAAAGAACACATTAGTATTTTTCAGCTAATGCAGAGATATATACTGTAAGTGTCCTTGATACATCAAGGTCGAAGCCATTTCCACTGAGGAAACTCCGGAAGTGCTAGAAGCTTCACAGGATGTCTATGCCACCTGGCATTGATGTTTGTTGTTTGTTGTGTTGATCAATGTGTAGAACAAGACTTCAAGTTTCAGATTCTTAGCTGACTTGTTGAGGTACAGGAAGTCACTCCCATGGTCTGGCGGCCTAAGCGTGGATCAAATGTGGCATTCTTTGACTGGAATATCTTTTTGCATGGTTCCAAACATCGCCCATTTCACTGGGATTAACATCGTGGTTCGCGAACCACTTGATCAACGGAAGTTTTTTTTGCAGAAGTTGACAGGGAGGATATTCAGCGGAAACTCTGCTTGGATGTATTTGAAAATCAGTGGAGATCAGTTTTGTTGCTTCCAAATTGAGCCTTTTTGATTGCAGAATGACTTTAAGCATCGAACTTTACTCAAATGTGCTGTTCCAAAGGTCACTTCTCCACTGCTGTGATTTCATGTAAAGATTAGTGATTAGCAGACAAATATGGGTATGCCAGGTTTATGCCTAAAACAAATGGGATCCAAATCCCTAAAAAAACACGTTTCGAATGTCATTCTCTGGGGAACCTGATGGGCCAGTTTTGTTTGGTCAAGCTGGGTCCAAAGTATGTCCAAGATGTGGAAAGTTGTGGATGGTTTGATTTCCTGATGAATCAAGTATGAAGGATATATGATATATATATATATAATATATATGTTTATACAATTTGGTGATTTTTATGATATATGTACACTTGTATGCGTAATGTACTAAGAGAAAATATATGAATAAACCCCTTTTTTTGGTTATATATATTCTGTTTATGACAATACTAAATTCCAGGCGTCGATTTCTGTGCCCTTTCTTAGTGTCCCGCAGCTACGAGCGAAAAAAACAACCTGTGAGGTGTCAGATGCCTCTACCATGACGCCTGGGCACTTGCTCTTGACATCTCTTCTGAAATCCAAGGTTCTGACTCCACGGAAAGACCGTGTGAATTTGTGTCATCTGACCACCTTTTTACAACATCAAAACAAATATGTTTGAAAGAAACACGGGTCTTGTCCCTCATATGTAATAACTGGTAAACTGTTAGAGTTCTGAAGCTATCAACAATAATACTTCATTGTTTGTTCAATGAACATGTAGTTTTCAAGTTGTTTCCAACTCTTTTTGGGACTTTCTTGTCGGGATTTTCTTTTTGGTCCTTCGGGCGAATCTGTTCGTTCTTCTTTTGCAAAGGTTCAACATCTCGACCTTTGAGAATCTTATTGACGTTTGTTTTTCCCAAGGCTGATAGGCTGATAGTTTACGAGTAGCCTCCCTGAACCTAACATAGCACCAAAAAATGCGGTTTCCACCAGGAATCTCCTTTTCCAGTGGTCTATTTTCAGGGGCTTTGTTAGTTTCAGGGAGGGTAGGGGTTTGAAACCTACCTATTTCAATCCAAGCACAAATCCTAACAAAGGATCACTTTCCAACCAGAGATTGATGCAATTTTGCTTAGGTCCTTCCATTTCGTGGCAGCCATGTCTGTTTTGTCATGTTGAATTAGGGTCCCAACAACAAGAAGACTCAACAAGAAAGACTTGGTCGAGATCGATCCCTACTTTTGACCAGCTGTTCTGTCCCCAAAAACTTGTTGTTTTGACAGTTTTCATCCCCAAAATTCAGAATATTCATGACACAATTACCATTTTGTCAGCCGCTTGTAAGCACCAACCTTCATGTTCACCAGATGCAACACGTGATACTTATCACTTTTTTCCTGGGGTAGGCTCTAGTTGTTGAAAAGTAGCAGTCAATTTTTGGGGTGGGATGCCTTCCCTATGAATCACTTGGAGAAGTTCACTTTCACTACGCTGCACCAATTCTGAACAACCTTTCCAGGATGTGGTTTGGACATCAGTACCTTTGGGCTCAGAATCTCTTCTCAGATCTTCAGATGAGGGGGATGGACGTGTGCCCGTCTTTGCTTTTGGGGGGATGTAACAAACAAAAGCTGCCGAAGATTCATGTGTGAAGGGTGAAGCAAACCACCAAGTGGATGGTTTTTGTATGGTTTTTGTTGTTCCTGTTTTTTTCGAGTTCAGGTGGCATTTAGAGGTCATACAAAATCGATGGACCCCGAGTTACTTTCCGTGTTTTTGGAAAATTCACCAACTTGGATGGGGAAGTTTCACGTTTTTGAGGCACATATCTATATGTAAACCTGACTTGCAAACGTGATCAAATAGGAAATTCACAGTACTAGATTTGCACAGGTTTTTCAAGCTGGTGCGGGCCTGAAAAAGGGTTGGTATGGATTGTTCCATCATTTCACAAACATAGGATGAAAAAATATATGAAAAGGACTTTGCCTTGCAAACATATTTTTTGCTAGGAGAGATGCTTTAGTTGAGTTCTTTCATACATTCGGTACTGCCATACTTATTTTTGGTACGTTCTCCCAAAAAGGTATCCTATCATTCTATGGGTGATAATGTGTTGGATTTTTTGCATACATCTATTGACCTTCAACACCTGGTAACACCTGTCCCTAGTGCCCCAAGATGTTTGAGGAAAAAAACTTCCAATGGAGCTTGGTGGCAGCCTTAGAAAGGAAGATTGCTGGAGCAATTTCTGGAGCCAAATCCGAAATAAACAGCCAGTAACTATTCCCAATATCCCCAATGCTATTGCTCAAAAGTCATGAGAGGTTTTTGTTTGAATTTCGCTCCCTGAAAACGAAAATCATGGCACGAAATGAACAGATGGTAGCCATCAAGTGGAAAGTTTGGAGATTTGATGAGATGAACGTTGTCATGACAAGTGGAATCTCATGTTGCGGTTGTGGAATCAATCCGAACATATCCAAATCTAACATATTTTCCCTAGATATCTGTGAGAATCACTGTTATTTCTTCAATACTGGCCTCGTTTTAACACCTTGTTGTCCCCTTGGAACTAAGATGCCACGTTTAGCCCAACATGAGGCTTGTGGGGGAACCAATGGTGGAGTTTTTTTTGGGAGGCCATGAACATATCACACCTTTCGCAATCCGGAGTGTTTTTTTGAAGGAACTCCCACGGAAGAATAACTTGTTTTTTTGGTGGTATATTCCAAGTTTATCCAAGGTTTTTGGTAATCTTCTGTTGGGGTGTATCTCAGTGTGGCCTTACACTTGCCCGGCAGTTTGGAAGGTTGGATGGTAAGCCGGTGACTCTAAGGTCAAATAGATGGGAGCTAAGCATCGTCTACGGATCTACCTTTGTGGTGACGTTTGGGTGAATAAGCTGAGTGTTTTTCATGACCAAATATATTCATACCCACATTCAACAAGTTTAAGTGTTATAGATATATACATGTGCAGATGTACAATAGTAGATTTTGTAAGTAATTACAGCATATTAGTAGAGACTATACCAATAAACATACATATATTTACATGTATGGGTGTTTCCTTAAATGGTGCTACCCCCAATCTCCACCCCAAAATGATCATTTTTGGTAGGAAAACCCATAGTTGTTGGGGAAACCCAGCATTTTAGGAAACCCCCATATAGACTATGTAGATACGAAACTAACCATCACCATCCACACCTGCCATTTTATCACCTGGACCTCGGCAGGAGTCACGTCCGGACGTCGAGACGGCCTTGCAACGCATGGATCACATGCTACAGGTGACGCATGTTTTTTGTGGAGATTGCTGCCCTCCCTAAAACGAGCACTTCACAGAAAATTTGGATGGTTGGAAGTTGGAAGACTACTTTCCTTTTTTGGGATGGCATGCTTTCAGGGACTATGTGAGTGTTAGGGAGTGTATAAGATTGAAGATGGAATCGTCAAACTTAGCAGATTGTGTTAAGTCAGAACAAAAAGCTGGTGATCTCAGTTGAAGGGTCTTGTTTTTTCGTTTCTATTGCTTTGTTTTTATTGGTTTCCTTGGGTTTATCATGATCTGTCTATTCATAGTCAACACATCCTTCAACATCAGCAATGACATCAGGGGCACTATACCATGCTTTTTGGCTTCGGAGTTTGTTACCCTCTGAGCCTCAGAAATCACAGGTATATGGAGCACCACCAAGCATCATGGTCTTTGCCAGTTGATCAAGAAACCTGATTATATGATTACACATGAGCCAACGAGTATACCTTTGGATGGATGATGGGTTATGGCTCCAATGTCATTTGCGATGAAATTCTTGGGAAAGGTTTCAACATGTTTTATGCCGTGCCATTTTTTTTGGTGTCAGATCATGGTTTCAAATCTAATACAAACCTTTTGCCTGTCTATCTCCTCTATCCCCTTGATGGGAAGGACGTCAAGATGTCCCCATTGAATGAGCATTGTTTTTGAATCGGAGTAGTCCAACAGCTTTTGCCAATGGAAATTCACGTGGACTTGAGGTGGTAAAAAGAACCCTTAGGGCAGGTTGAAAGCGATGGGTTGATATATCCTATGATAGGGATGACTAAAATGCCTTGAATTATGGAGATCTAAGATCTATGCCCACCCGACAAATCCCCACCCCTAATGTCAACCACCCTAGTTCCTTGATATGGTCTTATTAAGGACTTCTTTTTTTTCACGGGCAACGTCTCAGCGATGCACCATCGCGTGGTCCAGGCTTTGCCATCGCAGGTGCTGGCTGGACATGCACCAGGCCATTTACAGTTGATGACATGAACACATGCTCAGTTCGGTTTTTTGTAAGTGTGAAGTATGACATGCATAGACTTAAGTTGCACACATTAAATAGGTAAGGGGCAGACCGTGCAAGTAGCTGTGCATAAAGTGGAAACTGGATTTTTGCTTGTAAGGACAGAATTCTAGCATATTAGCATGCTTTGTTTGGTTCATTTTTTTTTGTTTGGTATGTCAGTCAATTTCCCCAAGGTGTTTTCTTTATTTTTCAACAGATACACACAACTCCCATCAAACATGAGGCGTCCACTGGCCATCCATCTCTTCAGCGGCCTGGTCACGCCTTGGTGCGGCAGCGCAGCGTTTTGATGCTCCAATTGTGGTTCCTGATTTTGAAACACAACCCCATGGCATGTATATATGGGTGTTTCCGAAAATAGGGGTGTTTTTCCCCCAAAATGGATGGTGAAAATAACATGGGAAACCCTATTAATCCATGGATGATTTGGGGGGAAAACCCACTATTTTCGGAAACATCCATATATGCATATAAGTCATATAAGGTATGAATATATATCATGATCATCAACTCAGTATATAAGACTGTAAGCTGTACATGCCTGTTATAAAAGGTTGCAATGAAATGCGGGAGGATGAATTTAGGATGACCATGTTGTTTTTTTGGATTTCGACTTTTGGGACACCCAATCAATCATTGAGATTGGCACGGTCGATATGAAAATGACATGAGATGCCCTTGGTCATGGTAGGTACACCCCCGAAAAATAACATGGAACCACGAAACAGTAGTTTGGGTCGATGTTTCTCCTTTTCCAAGGGGGTATTTTCAGGTTGCATGTTAGTTTTCGTGGATGTATTGTTTTTTTAACCGGATCTCATTTTTAGCAATCAAATATGTTTGCCGGACAGCTTCCAAACTTGCCAATCACGATTTATGATGAAACCTCACTTCAACCGAATGCTCAGAATCTAGAATGGCAAAGTTTTAGCAGCCGTGAGAAATAGGTATTCCCTCGAATGAGGATCTAGAACAGGTATGTCCGGCTTAACAGAGGGCAATTTTTGGGGGCATGGGAAGTTTCAGTGAAGCGTAGCAATTTCAGGGCTTACATCACCCCCCAACAAACGATCACCAACTTTGTCTTTAGTAGGGCAGATGAAAGGATGATCCAAACTGTGTTCATGTTGTTGGTGACTCAATCCATATACTATATATATTTTTCATTATTTTTTCTATACTTCACAATCATCCATATTATGGAAGAAACCCATTCGTCTCCTTGAAATCTCCGGTTTTTGTTGCATCGCCAGGTGGTGCTTTCGACCTGGCACGTATCACCTCGGATCCTCCTGTGGTGGCCTCCGCGGCACGGCAACGCTGTCGTGGTGGCGTTTCCAAGGGTAGCACCGTGGCAACCAGCTGTATTGATGAGGAGGTGCAAGTTGATTCATGTTGATTCATCGAAAGAAAGATATAGAAAGATGATATGATATGATATTTGATATGTATGTAGTTTCATTTGGTGACCTGGGTGGTAGGTTTGATATGATAAATGTTGGATGGTTTGATTGATGTGTTGATTTATTTTGGTTCCGATTCGTTTTACTGTGTCCGGAAAATATGAATCGAGAAAGGATCACAGGAAATGATGTCATATTTGTGAATTTTGAGGATGATTAGTTTCAATCATCGGAAGTTGACCGGTCGGCTATCCAGAGGTCTTAGATCTTCAACCTTTTGCAAGCAGCATTCACTTGGCATCATCGCCTAGGATGCAGGCAAATCGGTCCATGCTGGTGTTGCTGATACACGGTGAAAGGGTTTGAGAATGCAAAACAGTAGGGTGATCTATCTGTCAGGCTTTGATGACATACCAGAATTCCATAAGGCCAACGCGGATCCCAAATTGAACCTTCATGTTGCAGGATTACATTCTAAAAATCAATAGATGAGATCTTCATTCATATTCAATAATACACAACTTGGTATCATGAGAACACTTCTGGGTCCCAGATGGATTGCAACTGAGAAAACGCGAATGTTCGCCACGTTGATTCTTGGATTTGACCTGGTTTTTCCCGGTGCGTCTCAAAGAAGGATCATGAATCAGACGGCACGGTTGAAGTTCCTTTTTTGGAGCCTCTTCCAATATACTCCTATCATCTCTCTTTTATAATCGGGTGTTTTTTTTAACACTTGATAAGAGATATGAGATATTTGATATAGCATTTGTTTGATATTGCATACCGAAAAAAAAAAAACAACACACACACACATCACGAAAATGTATGACATTAAGTGCTCTAGATTCACAATTCTTAAATATGATGACTATGTGATGTTTACAGGTGTTGCAAACAGGTCTTTGCAATGTAACTGACCTTTATACTTGTTGACTTGCCCCAGTCCAAAGTGCCGCTACCAAGACAAAGGAGGACACCATGTAGCTTGGCAGCGATGGGAGGGTTGTAATGCCATGTTCGACACCGACCTTGACGAATCGTCATGAGGCAAGGAGAAAGGAGTCATAGAGAACCCTCTGGAGCAGGCCTTTGATGCATGGTGGGTGATGTTGAGTAAATTTGGTTAAGATTTCAATCTTTTCAAAAGGGATTAAAAGGCATTGTTCTGCAACAATATATAATTCATAGGATCCTATGATGGATCATGGTGTTTAGGTTTCTTTAGATGTTTCTTTGGTGAGAAACATGTGCTGTTACGTTTTTTGTGATAGAAAACTGGGGTTCATCTACATTCACGACGCACACATCCTCCAGGTTGACCTTGATGGCATGATTTGTACAAACGACGAAGTTTCTGAATGCTGAAGGTTTTGAAATCATGAAGACTGTTATGACTTTGCTTCACTTACCTTTTCATTGACGTCAATTCAGGATTTGGTATAGTCATGGTATCTCTATTTTACAGAATGTTCATGTATGTTCCAGACATTTCCAGACAAATTTTGCGTGGACATAGCAACAACACGTGTTTCGAATGGAGCCAGACCTGAGCTGTTTCAACATGCCATTTGATGAGGCTCTTTGTACGTGTCATTGTTATATTACAACACATTAAAACATGTTGATGTCCTGTATGTACGATCCGTATGGAATGAGAGAATCAACCTTGTTCTTTGAGTATGTTTGGGATTCTGACTTTAGGCGACTTGTGATGGATCAGGATGCACCTTAACAGAGATACCAACAGGGAAAGAGCCTTCATGAATTCCAATTCGAGCCAGCAAAAAGTTCTTCACAGAAGCCTCAACAAATTAGTTGAATGGTGAAATCGATGAAATCCCATGAACAGTTTCCATGAAATCGATGGAATCCCATGGGATACATGTAAAATCCTATGAGAGTCGTAACTGCCACGGGTGATTCGGAATCGATTCCATTGGCCATTTCCCAAGCCGATCAGCCCGGCAGATCTTTTCGTCCAACCGGACCAACACAGAGATTTCCCTCGCTCCCGAGGTGCTAAGGAAAAAAAAAACATGGCAGAACGAAGTTTTTTTCTTTTTTTTTTTGGGGGGGTGCATTGTCCTTCAAAAGCTGTGCGATTATGTTTAGGATTGTTAGGAATAGAATTAAGATAAACAATATATGGTTACTGATGGTTACTGCATATCTACAATATATTGACTTTATGATTATTTCTGTGTTTGAATATGTTTCTCCAGTTTTCTGTGGCGTTGTATCCAATTAATTCAACTCACAATTTGTAGGAGATAAAGGACTTGCAACATAAGCCAATCAAACAAGCCTATAGAAATGTTATAAAAATCTTTCCAGAAGTCGATGGTAAATCATTTTAAATCCTTGTTTTTCCTAGTTTTGTTGATGTTTGGGTTGTGCATTTGTAAGACAAGGATTGACAAAGACATTTTTGGGTAGTTCAAGACCCGGCAGAAGTTGGCAGTAAAGACTGCTCGATCGATATCTCCAAATTCTTCGTTGGATGCATTTGTTACATTGTGTACGGACATGTAACGACCACATTTCCTCTTATCACACGACGCTTTTGAAAGGAAATTGACAGTTTCGGTGTCATGAGTGTATGTTTGATCATGTTTGCGTGTCATGTTCAATCGAGAAACCAACAGATTGAGAAGACGAAAACGCCTTAAGAGGAGTGTGCGAAGTATCATCATAATTTTCCGGTGTAGAGTTTGGCGTCCCAAAGGGTAATTGTCATCAAGCAAAGTAAGTGTAATTGTCATCAAGTCTGGGTTTGTTGGAGAAACCTTGACATGATGGCTGTGGCCAATTTGAACTTCTAGGTTTGTTCAGACCTTGCACATGCACGTCTATCAGCATTCCTGCCCGAACGAGTATGAAAACCATGTTTGAATGCATTCAACATGGTTGACGAGGGAAGTATCATAGCCAATTGCCACAATGAATATTCAACAAGCTTGGAAACTAATAGGATGATTATTTGTAATTTGATGTAATCTGTAGATACCTCTGATATGAGAATTGTGTGGGTTTTTGTAACTTGGGTGAAGGAACTCTTTCTCTACAACATGAAAAAAGCGCGTTTTTTTTAAAGAATCGGCACCGCTTTGTCAGGGTGCCACGAGAACGACAGCGACGACCTCTCAATCGAAAAGATGGTTTCAGTCACGACGTTTCAATGCAGAACAAGAAGAAGACAACAAAATGGTGCAGTAACTCGGACGATATTTTTGTGCTTTTTCAAAGATGATCTTTCTTCCGAAGACTTCCTTGATAAAAGTGTTTTTGAGTTTTTTTTGTTGTTCATAGTTGCTATACGTATGCCGCATGCCTATGAAGTATTGATGTGATATGTAGAATGTAAACTTAAAGAAATTATTAATACAAATCGTGTAACGATTGATTTTTAAAGTTGGTTGCCAGAGATTGAGCAAAAACTTGAGTGAAGTTGCAGTCTAGCAATGGCATTGAAAAAAGAAGTCACAACTCCAACTTCACCTTTGTTTCCAAACTATTTGTGACTGACAAGCATGTTACGTTTAACATGTTTAGTACTCTCAGGTGTTTGGCTGATATTCGGAAAATGTACAAATCGTGGGTCCATTGTCCCTGACTTTTGATCTGTTGGAAGTTTAAACATCACAGGCAGTGGTTGGAACGTCTTCGGGAGCCATTGCCAGCAGTGGCAAGATTTGAGGCCAGTTTGGACAGAGGTTGTTTTGAGAAGTTGACGTTGCAAGTACGGAATGACAGGATATCTCTGGTTTATCGGTTTATCTATGGTTTTCTGTTACAAAAGCTATATTTCAAATATGATATCTACTGTATGTATATATACATATATACTGTTGCATACATACAGACAGTTCCAGGGTGCTTCGGCTGTGCTCAGGAAGCACCACCACGCCATGCAACCAGCTTGGTGAGTGTGGTCTCGGAGGTTCAGGATTTGTATCTCAGCTGTCAATTTTTTTGGCGTAAAAAAACTACCCACATGTCATGATGACATGGAAAAAAAGGTACCATATTCGAAGTGTCAACATAAGTAAATCCAGGAAGTGCATAACATAAATGTATATATATATGTTTATATATATACATACGTATTTGTAATACACATGTTTTGTAGTTGTATAGTTTAGAGAGACAATAAAGGTTTACTTCCTGATTGAAAGAAGCTGTGCAACTCGGTGGTTTGTGAGCCATTGGTGCTTTCAGTCGGCTGAAGTTTTTGTAGAGTCCAACTTAGCCAAAGGGCGCTCTTCTATGGGGCACCTAGTTGACCCATCTCGGAAAATTCTGGAAAACTAGGATCAAAATAAATGTGTATATACTACATATGCATATCTATATAGTTGTTTGATGATATATATGGAGAGAGAAAAATAGATAGATATCATATCATATAATGGCTGAGTTTGGAATGTTTGATTTCCAATCCCTAAGTTTTTCACACACGCAGCCCATGCTCTACTATACTTTACGTGTGTGTTTGTCTGCATTGTTAGGTGACCCACAAAGGAAAACCCTTCAGAATCTCCATCATCAAAACCTGCATTTGGGGTGTGTTTTTATCCACCAACATTAGAAACATGTTGCAAATACAATCATATCATCAATATCAGCAAAATTCTGATCTAATTCCAACATTTTGTTTTAAAATAACGTACAAAGAATCGTTCAAGTTTCCAAGGTTATTATGTTTGATTTTCATGTTTTCCCAACACTTCTGGATGATTTCAAGTGCCATGAAAATTCACTCATGGGAGGTTTCCTTCAAACCTTTGGAACCAACCAACTTCCCAAGGTGTCGAAGAGATTCCAGGGAGTCGGTCCAATCTGAGGTCGGCCGTGGGATTTTCACCCCCCCAAATGTTTGGATCCCGGGAGCATTAGGTTTGCTATATTTTGTCAATTTCGGTTTCGGGGGGATCTATGTAAATCAACTCTAGCAGCTACCTGCTTCTAAACAAATTAGAGATGTTAAGTGATTGTTTGTCCAGAATCGAAAGGAATGAACCACCAGGATGAGGCTAGGCAGCAGCAAGTACTGGATGTCTCAGGATTTCCTCATGTTAAGGACCACGGGGTATCTTAGTTGCCTAGTTGTGAAGCAGTTGACCCAACTTTGGTGTACCATTTAGAGTGGAGATGTCATGTCTATTTGAAGGACAATGGTAGACCTTTGAGAGATGATGGATCAGCATCTATCACATCAACATTTCTCACCTATGGTCCGTGGTCCGTATGGTATAGTGTCAAATTCTTATCTCTTCGGTACAAATAATCAGAAAGCCCCACCAATATCACGCCCTCAATCCAAAATTGAATGTTTTTTTTTCAGATGCATCTCTTCTTCGACGATGCTTCAACAGAGACCAACAGCCGCCCGAGTACAGCAACTGCCTCACGACCTTCCAGTGCTGTGCGACTGGCTCGTCCCTGGACAGGTGAGATGCTGTTGAGGAGTGGGTTTTTGTTGATGTTTACACTCCAGTACTCCAACATAGCAATTAATTAATAGGAAAAATGGGACCTTTTGAAAATGTACCCTTCCTCAAACCTCCCATAAATCATGGTTTTTTCGTGGTAAATATTGGGTGTATGTTAGCATCCAGGCCGCCGGCCACGCAGCGGTGGTCCCGCGTTGGAACAACAGCGGGAAGGTACCGTGCAGGGACCGGACGATGGTGCGGAGGCCGATGGTGGGCTGAAAAAACACGGGGAAGTTGGTATGGAATCTGGAAGGGAAGTGTTGTTGAGATTTGGAATCAGCTGTAATTTGATGTTGAATATTTAAGTTGACATCTTATTTTGATAGTGGTATTGATGTGTTATCATGTTTTTTTGTTGTTCAATCAAATTTCATAGATATTTATATATATATATATTTATAGAACTAGTGTCTCAGGCAATCACATGATATCATATCATGATATTGTTTTTTGTGGAAGTGTGCGGCCTCAGACGGTGATTGCGTGTGGTCTAGTACTGCTTACTACCAATAGTAAGGCATTATGAGCAATATATGTATATATGACATATATGATATACAGTAGACCATACACACATATATTAATAAAAGCAACCCATGTGTTTGTATTTTTGGCAAGCCAAGACCCAGCAAATGATAATCTGTTTTGTAGGGTGCAAAAAACCAAACCATAGAGAATCATCCGGTTGGAGGGAGCTGTTTGGAATCTGCAATTCCCCACACGATTTTTGAGGAAAGATTCAAAGAGAATGGTGATTTCACAAACTTGGACTTTGCATCTGGTATCAAAGGAAACTAGCATGAAAAACATATATTTCCATAAGCTTTCTGCATGCTGGCTGTTTAAAAACTGCACCCTTGCTTGCTGCAGAAGCCAATTTAGCGTGAGCAGCTTGAACATGCTGTAAGCATTCTATGACCGATTCGTGTGTCAAAGAATTGATCTGGGATGGTCCGAACATATTGAAACAATTTGAGCGACTATGAGTGGGTTTTTTTATCGACTACTCCTCAGATGAATTGCCTGAGCTTATTGGTATAGTCTGTAGAGTTGTTTGCAAGACCATGAAAGGCATCAATTCTCAGCCAGGCATTTGGTGCAATCACAAAAATGATTGATCCACGTTCGCTGGTTGAATTAGGATTGATGTACTTGATAGAGATATCGATGGTGGTTGGTTGCGGGACGTTGATCTCAAATCGATGTTTTGGGTGACAATGGAAAACAGCGGAAAAAAAACAGTGGCTCCCGGCGCCAATAGGTACCAGAAAGAGCTCCATCTGCTGAAGAACAGGTGATGAACGGTGGTGATTCGGGGTGCTGGTGGAAGGGACCTTGCAGATCAAAGGATGCTGCATCCGAGAGGTTTTGGTGTAGCTAATGTGTTTACAAATTGTGCTGCGAGATGTGACTGAGATATCCAATCAAATTATTTGCCAAAGAAACAGTTTCCTGGACGTGGGGTAGCCATGGTGGTGGGAAAGTGTAGTGCCAAAAAGTTGACCGCGGGTGAACGGAAAAGGTATTCCAGAGACTTTCAATGGAGGAACAAATCCACCCCCAAAAAACATCCACCATCATAATACCATCATCATAACATCATATAATACCATCATCATACCATCATCCACAAAAAATCAGCTTCCAATCATCTCAGAAAAGTTTAGGTCATGTCCTCTTCAACATTTTAGTCATCTACCCTGGGCAGGGTCAGTATCTTCCACGTGCGCCGGCCTTTGTGTCTCGCACACCCTTGCGGCGGATTGGTCGGCATTCTTCCAAGAGGCAGATGGACCTATGCTTGGAATGGAGATCCCAAACAAAAAAACTACGTGGAAAAACCCTATGTTTTTGGGAATTGACCGAAATGCAAAAAAACAAATTTAGGTTGATTGTTGATGAATTCTCAGAAATGCCAGATATACTCGGAGATATAATGATGTACAGTATGTATATATATATACATAAATATGCATTTTTGCTGGGGTTCAAGCATGAATGTTAAACAAATAATGTTGTATTTCACCACTAACGTTTTAAAACGTCCCCGGAGTCCCCATTTGGGCACCGTGCCCGGCATTAAACGTTGGAAACCTGTCGATCGACGCCTTGGCAAGGCCAGCGACTGCGGAGCGCAAGTTGCACACAGCCTATGCTGCTTAGACTTGGATGTGTTTATGCTTTTCAAAGTTTTCTGACGGTTTTTTTCAGGATTTTTTGTTTCAGGTGGGCCTATGAACCAAATTAAAACTTAAGGATCTTAAGGTTAAATTTAAGTGGTTGTTGGTTGACTTGAGAGACTGTTTGACTACTTTAAGTCATATGATATGTGGATGTAAGCAATCTTGGTTTGACACCAGTCGATACTTAGAGTGGCAACTTTGGATGATGAGTTGGACTTTAATATCTCCGACTGTTTGTGGTTATAGATTCCTTAGCTATGCTTATAAACCACTGGGGCAGAGATCAGACCGAGGTGTGCCATCGCCCTGCTTCTGCAGTGTAATGTTGGAAATCTGAAGGCACAAGGGGATTTTTGGAGGGCTGGGGGGGGGGGAGTGGCCAAAATTTCATGTCGTTCTTGTTGTGGAATGGACCATTTCTGTTTTTCGAGGGTGGTCAGGATTGTGGGGTTGTTGCATGTTATATACATATATATTTATATACATATATATATATTTCTACATATAAACATCTACATCACGGCTTGGTCAAAATAGGAATTTCTTGGACATAAATGGAACACTTGAGCTTTGCGGTTAATTCATTGTGGAATGGGTCTGAGTGGAACAGAAACTCCAAAGAAAAAAACATGCGCAGATCTTTGGGTACAAAAACAACCGTATTTTTTTTTGTGTGTGAATGTCCACTACCCAACACCTCCCTTCAGTTTTTCTGTCTCAAGGCCTTTCAGGACGTAGAAGTCATTGGATGTTGGATGTTTCACCGCGGAAATCACTCGATCACCGCGGCACCCGTCCCGTTGATCTGAAAATGGAACCTTGATAGACTGAAAGGATGTTGACCTGCAAAGATCAGTGGGGCAACACTCATGACTCATAGCACACCTCACACCTAGGGATGATTTGTTTGTATAACTATGAAGAGTTTTTTGGGGATCCTCAGAATCATGGTCAAATTGCTTTGAGACAAACAAACATTGATCATTGGTTCATATATTTTCATGGTTTGGCAGCTCGTGGTGAAGGGAGTCAATGGACGATAATTGAGGCTTTAGTAGAGCATGGATGATTGATTATTTGCATATGTGTCATCCCGATGGGTGGTGATCCCTGTGCATTCGATCCATGTTTGATTCGCAAACCGCCACTTATATAGGTTAGTATATTATGAGAATTACCCTTCCTGAAACTAACAAATCGCCCCCAAAAAAATGGAAGGTTGGAAGACTAGTCGTCTCCTTAGTTTTAGGGTAACTTGAGCAGCTTCAGGTGATTGAAGATGTGAACTCAACAGCACCTTTTCCCCTTGTTCGCGATTATAGGAGTTATCGGATAAACCATTTTGATGAGATTTGATTCCTTACCATCCAAGATCTTTTCATGACAATGAAGGATTGGCTATACATCCTCTCAGAAAAGTTTCCTTCCTTCCCCTTTGTGGACAATTTCCAAAAATGGCTGAAAATCGGCCAACCAAATTTCAGGCCCGTTGAAAACAACGGGAAGATCATCCCCAACCAACTTTTAATGGGAGGATCATCAGTCGACCGTCATAGGCAGTCATGCTTCAGAAAGAATGCTTGGAATTTGGAATGATTTCACGACTGATGATTCCCTATATCCATCGTAGGATATGCATGGATATCGCATGTGTTGCGATTTAGAGAAAGATTCATGGCTGCAGAGATGATCAGATGGTGTTATACAAATTTCATCAATACATGTATGTATACAAAAACATGTACATTTACATGACATACATTTACATACATATACACACATACATATACTGTAATATGTTTATATATACATATAGGAAAACTCCTTCAAGTTGTATTGGCAAAATGAGACGGAACAATCCAGGATCCATTTGGATCCACTCCCGGATCTACCTGCATGAAACACAAGCAACTGGCTCTAAGGGTACCGCATTCTGAATGGAAATTGGACATAATTTGGCATGGTTTGACATGACAGTTGAATACATTTATGTATTTGATTTTAGTATATACTGTTTGATTGAAGGTAATAAGGTTGGTTGGTTTTAATTTTGGTGGAGTATTTGTTACACCGCAGATGACCTGTGCAATGCATCTTGAATTGACTTGCGGAACGTGCAGATCCTGACAAAAAAGTGATGAGCTTATTTTTTTTATTATATGATATACATACAAATATGTATATAGATACATATTAAGATGACAGATTAGAACAAAGACCTTAGAATAGGATCATCCTCAAATCTCCTTATTTGACAACAGCTATTCTAGTGCATTCATTGCATGCTCTGTTTGGTGTAAACTTGGGGTGTTGAGGTTTTTAGCTAACAGGATCCCCAACTTGCAGAAACATAACATCTTCGCACCATGTGGCTGTTTCGTTCTTCAACGGAATGATGCTTACTTGGCAGGTGCACAGCTCTTGGGGGGGGGGGGGGTTGCCTTTTTTCTCGAGCAGAAAAGAAACTGTTGGCCCTAGTCCATTGTGGGATGTTTAAACCAAAAAATATCCAAACATCAGATACCAGTGTTTGTTTTGTGGATGAATTTTGGTTTGACCTGCCATACACTTGGAGTTTGATGCAATAGTCGTGCAATGCTGAGTGGCTGAATCCAATCGAAACTTCATTCGCAAAACAAAAACACACAGAATGCACGAACAAAGCTCCTGGATTTTTGTTGGGACACCTGTCCTTGCTACACAGCAATGTGTTTGTGACTGAACTTCACCAGTGATGTTGTAAAAACCACATGTCTTGGAGGAATCCATTCAGGAAAAAGTTTCTATGCCAGGAATTTGGGTGTTAGTCATATTATATATTAGTTGATATATTATATATGATAAATTCAGCCAGATGATTGGTCTTCAACAAAAGGTACCGGGCCATTATTCAGTGATTATTAGCTCCCATATAGTCATTGCAAGGTTTTGGAATTACGGACTTCCTTTGATTTCCCAGGCATAGAGAGTATTCCCCAAAGAAAACACTTGGATATAGCTGAAGATATGCAAAGCACCATTTATTTGAGTTTGATCACCAACGAGAACAGCCAGTTTCTCCTGATTGTTGCTCGTTGAAGATCAAATGTTTCCTGTGCCAACCATGTGGGCAAAAAGAATCGGCGAACCAACTGAGATGGTTAAAACAATTTGAGATACATGTTTGATTTGCCACATGAACAGGTGCAAACGGAAGTTCTCCCATCAATAGGATGATTACCCTTCAGCAGACTAGCAAAGTCATTGGATTTTTTCTTGATTCATAGTTGAAACACATGAAAAACACATCTACAAACCCCGTCAGTTGTTGGGTCTGTTTGGAAAGGAGGGATTGTCCCTTACACATCAATTTTAACAACATTCAAGTCCTACGCTGTTCCAGGTTTCAATCAGAAAGATTTCCAAACAAAAATTAAGGTCAACCCCAGGCCTTTCTTAGTTCCGCTTTTTAACAGCATTAGCATCGAAATTCATCTAAAGCATCTGCTAAATCGCAGAGATTTTTGCAGCTTTGAACTGCCAGGTGGTTGCTACGCCTGTCGCAATCGCAGCCAAAAGCCAACGCTCGGTGTACCTTCCTGAGGCGCTAGTGGTGTCACCTTAAAGGCTTCAGGTGTCACCGGTGTCTGAAATGGAAGTTTTTTTGTACCTTCAGTTCTCTTATTTGTATTTAAGTTTGTGTATTAAGTTTGCATAAAAATCCTAGGATATTTATTTCATCAATCCATATATCAATCCACAAGCCATCATAATATACTGGTGAGATTGGTCAACAGAATTGTAAAGATCCAATTCCCAATCATAAACTTTGGTGAAGGTTTTCTCCCCATAAAAAGGTTCAGTCACAAAAGTTGGGGTTTGCAGATGGCTTTGATTTCATCAGATTGATCTTCAGAACAGTCAAATGTGAGCTGTTATGTGTTTGATCAGGATAGATGTGTCTTCTAGTAGCAGTTCTTCTCAGTTTTCAAACAAATGATTTGGCTTCAGGACGTTATTGGTTTGGTCTGGTCCAAAAGATTCTGGGGAACCCTGACAAATAAATGAGAAATGCTTATGACTTTTGAGACTGCGCTGCCCTTTGAGAGCTATTACAATAGAAATACAATGGAATCAACATGAAACAAATGGTTTTCGGTGCACCACAAACTCCACATTTTGTTTTGTCCGAGGATTTATTCTTGTCAGAGCAAAAGGTGTCGTGCACTAAACTGTTTTACCAAAGGATAGTACGTTTAAGAATGTATCATTGAATCTTACGCACTGCGCACCTCCATTCAGTACTCTTCGCACATCAGACAAAACCACTTCGTCCCCAGCCAGATGTGACATTGTGAACAGATGTTCATTTCACCTTCCAATTTGAATCATGTGTGATCAACTATGATTGGCTATGATGAACTACTTTTGATACTTAAGAAATCGGGCTAACCAGATCTATTCATGCAACGGCTGGAGGTCCCTGAGGCTTTTGTTTCTTCAACATGGCGACGGTACCTGCCGTACTTACCTGCTGCTTGCGCTTTGTGGAGGTACAGGCTGGACATGGCCATGAGAAACGATGGTGATGGTGATGATAATGATGATGACGATGATGTTCCAGTTTGTACATCTACCTATCTACCATACCTAATGATCATTCCTTTCATGTTTCATGTTTTTCTCTCTATCTACAAATTGAATCCATCATCCATACTGCCATGCAAGCGTTTAAAATGCGTATGTTTTCATCTAACAAACCTACCAAAAGCCAAAATATCGAATCTGTTTGAATGATCCAGGTGTACATATCGTTCACTTTGGAGTCAAAACAAAGGTACCAGTCCACAGCATTTGCACTGTGCAATGTGTTGGTTCTTTGGTAGGCGGGCATCTAAGTTGCCACGAGGAGCAAAAGAGGCCTGGGCCCAGGGGGTTTGGCGTAGGAGCGTCCAATGTATATACCTTTGAAAGGGTTGTTTGTTTTATGAGATTTGTTTGATAAGGTGATATCTTATCCCTTCTACTTGAGATGACCCCTAAGGTATTTGCCCGGTAAACAGGATGAAGTTGTATAGCCCACCTTGGGCATTGCAACTAAAGTTGCTGATGTCGCAGGTTGGTGGTGAAGGTGTTGGGGTTTGAGCCTTTGACAGGCTGAATCACCAGCAACCAGCCACCCAAGTAAGCATTTTTGAAGCCGAAATTCCCTTGCCCTGATGGTAAAGCTTTCCATCCAAGATGTCCGTTGTTAGCGGTCGTAGTTATGTTACAACACAAGTTGGGCATGGGTGAACTTGCAATTTGCACTGCAGAATCAAACATCTATATTATATACGTATAATTATGTATAGATACAATATCAGCAGCCAGCAGCTTTCAAAAGGCTTTGCAAATTTTAGTTTTCAGGCTGATTGTTTTCACTTCGGCCCCATTGGCTCAAGCGTCGACCTGAAACCTTCTCAGCCGACCCGTGTTTTCCCCGTCTGTAAACGACCCCTCTGTTGGGCCAGAAACCCACGGAGGTTGTCTTTGTCGCCTCGGGAGGTGGCAGCACACACACAATGATTGATTGTGCAATCATCAAAAAAATGTATTATTTTGATTGATGATGGAAACAAAAACACACTTTGTAGTCTAAACAAATACTACACTTAAGAACTTAAGAACAACCATAAGATGGAGTGTTTGACAACACTTCTCAACTGTGGTGTTTGTGAAAAAAATCACTGTGTTTAGCCTCCTCCGCGGCCAAAGCCCCTAGCGTTTCCCGGTGTCCTGATAGCGCATTGACGACCATGGTGTCCATTGCTCCTGAGTTTGAGAGCAACGAAGAGCCCATGAAGGTGGAT
Organism: Breviolum minutum Mf 1.05b.01; assembly: GCA_000507305.1. Classification (NCBI taxonomy): domain Eukaryota; class Dinophyceae; order Suessiales; family Symbiodiniaceae; genus Breviolum; species Breviolum minutum. Next base: position 46,046 of record DF240792.1, read on the forward strand.
GAAGCATGAGATGAAGTTGTTGTTGTTGTTGTTTGTTTGTTTGTTTGTTTGTTTGTTTGATTGATTGATTGATTGTTTGTTTGTTGGTTGGTAGGTTGGTTGTTTGGTTGGTTGGTTGTTGGTTGTTGGTGGTTGTTGCTGGTAGTTGTTGTTGAAGTTTGAAGGGATATTGCCAACTTGCCCTATGGAGCTTGATGTCATGCACCATTTAAAGCTACGCGCATCTTGCATTCCGACTTATGACTGTGTTCAAATAGGAAACATCCGTGTGCCCAAGCATAAACCCTTGCCTTGATATTGATTTAATTAGAAAGCCCGGATAGCAGTTTATGAGAGTTCGTAGCGTTTTTGGATGCTTTGCTTTTTTACAGTATCACCATCCTTCTGTTTGGAAGGAAGATCTGTAGTGTTTCCCTATGTTGGGATCCATCAAGGATCCTAGGCTATCCATGGCACATGTGTCACGGATCCATCCAGGTGCAACCCAGTGATATGGTCTCCATCTTGCAATTGATGGAAAACAATTACAGCTATGCCTTCGCAACTGTGACTTGGAAGTTTTCGGCAAAGAAAGTCCAAGGTTTGGGTTTCATATACCTGGAACCCCGGCCAACCCCCCAAAACAAGGCCCTTTCCAATCAAAACAAGGGTCATTTGGGTTCCAGGTATTGACTATCCAATGACTCCCATTTTTGGCCAAGGTATTTTTGATTATGTTTGAATCTATGGCTCGATAGGTCCTATATTTATTCTAGATATCAATGTAATAATTGGAATGATATACCTTTTGCGTCAGGATGTTGTGGAGTTTTTGACAGCCATGGAAAATCGACCGACATTTCCCTCCTTCAACACTCACATAGTTCAAATTTGCGGGGGGATTGAATATCGGAATGACAAAACCAATCATTGAGTGAGGACTGAAGATGAGTGAAGGAACAGACATGAAAGATCATCATGCTCTGATACACGGAGAGATTTCTTTCAAGGGGATTTTCACCTTTTTCTATCTCCGTTTCCAACAAGCGGCTACCCATTTCCCGATTCTTTGGTGTTCGTTTCTGGAGTGCCAGGGACCCAAAAGATGTGAAATGAACGACGATGCTATGATGACTATGTGACCATGTCGTATTTTTTAGTATTTATATGTATACCGTATACCATGATTGGAGGGGATTGTGATTGAATAAAAACAGAATGCCGATTCGATCCCTGTGGATAGTTGGGTGCTGCATCCTCGGTTGTGCGACCTCAGGTCATGCCCGACTTTGACGAACCGCAGTTCGTGAAATTGGCAGGTGGGATGGGGAATTTGTGTGTGTGTGTGAAATCATACGGAAGTCACTCTTTTAAAAAGGTCGGTATAGGAATAAAGGGGGATTTCTAAATAAATTGAAGATTTATAGCTAAAGGAATGGTATACAACAACAGTTTGCAAATGACTTAACACAGGTGGAGGTAAACATCCTAAATTTGAGCTATGAAACATGGATTGTTTGGGATTGTTGGATTTTTGTGCATATTTCAGCTTTCAAGGATTTCCGATGGACCCTCCCTCCAGATTTGTTTTTGTCCACAAGGTGAGAAGGGCAATGAAAGGCGACGTTGGAAAAGCGAGAGTCTCTTGTTTTTATTTTGGTGGGTTTTGGTGGCAGAAAAGTTCGATAGGAATTCAAGGGTCAAAAGAGATTTCAAAATCATATTCTTATGTCTTCAGATGCAATTCATCTGAAAAAAAAAATCTTGGATTCAGCCTCCTTTGCGTTTTTTGCATTTATGGAAGAAAGAACATGAAAGAACCAAACTACTGTAGTTTGTTTTGGATGATAAAAACACCCCGTCACAACAAACCTCCTCGGTGATAACTCATTTCCACGTATCGGTGATTTCAGTCCCAGAGCTGATATAATTTGATATTGATTCATTTAGCATCTAAAACGGAACATTTAGTAATTGATGATGGGTGTATGGAGGTGAAAAATAGTCAACCTGAGTTCAGTCCCACTTGGGACTTAGTGGGTGAGAAAAAAATGCTACACAACTCAGGTGATTCTGATGGATCGGCTGGAGAGGCCAGATGACGAGATGGGGATGACCATTGGTTGGATCCAAGTTGAAGAGGGTCAGTTACCATACAGATCCGCCAGTGGTCATGTATCTGAAATGAATTATAATGGGTTCCTTTCAAAGGTCATTGGATTCCCAAAAATGGATCTAATTACGTTGATAGTAAATATGATCAATGTGTTTGTTCAGAAATGGCACCGAACTGTTTGAGTCAAAACTAGTGATAGCAGGATTGATTAACGATCGCCAAAAACCGAAAGTACAACTATGATACATAATGTACAAACGTTGGGAGATTATCATCACAAATGACAAATGATGAATTTGAGTCTGTTTAGCTGCTGTATTGCAAAAATGAGGGGGTGTCCGTTTTGGTTTGCCCTTCTGTGGCTGAATGAAAAATCCAATACCATGCAGCTGTAGTCTATAAAGCCTTGATGAAGGTAGCTGGTGATGATGCATTTCTGCACCACGACATGGCAGCTGGGTAGTCAACCGTCCAACCTTCCATTGTTTCCAACACTGACACAGGGATTTGCCTTCGGATTGTAGGAGGTGCTTTTTGATTAAACTTTCTACCATGGTCACCATCAAATCACCATTTGAGTATGTTGGGTCACTTGGTGTTCCAAGCATCGTTTGAGAAAGACAAAGGAAGGGAAAGGTTGGTGAGAATTGTTGGGAAATCAGTCATATTTTTCAATCTCTTCGGAAATCCAAGGACGTGACACGTTTTTTTTTTGAGAAATCAGTCATACTGTTGATGGACAAAATCCTGGACCACCTGGGATGTACAAAACCCTGTAAATAACGGGATAAACTGCTTATCAACTGGTGCAGGATTTTGCCCATCAACTGTATTTTTCAAAATCACCCAAGAGTTACAAACATCTCAGCTGTTTGAATCCTTCTTTGCTGTCAGGTGAGTTTAGGTTCTTTGGGCCATCCGTTCATGTGTCGTCGCCCTTGCGTTTATGTGGCAACGCATCGTGCGAATTGTCCCAAGGGAAGTTGCTTGGAATCGCGATTTTTTTGGGCGACTGGCGATGTTTGTGAAAAGTCCATGGAATGCACCAAACATATTTTTTGATTGATGGTTCACAATTTTTGGTGGAAACGGTTCCAAACTTTGTTTTGTGTAAGCATTTTTTGTTTGATCATTTTTGTATTTGATATGGTCCAAATTCTTACTATTTGGGAAGATGCTTGTACATTGAGGAACAAAGACTAGAGTGACTACGCTACAGCATGTTCAAAGTGTTTTTGCTAAATACCATCCGACGCCAAGGTGTGTTTGTTTTTTGGCACCGGGAATCCCAAATACTACCTTTCAGTTTGCTCAGGGCTACTCAACAAATCCAAAACTATCCACAATTCATTCAAGGTCGTCGACCACGTTTGGTTTTGGCAAAATCACCATGCATGTTATATATTGCATTTCCTTCGGATATTGCCATATCGTTAGTTCTACTCCTTGGAAGTCATCCCGTGAACAAAAATTCAGTATGGTAAATACCCTTCAATGAATACCTTCATCCCACCAGTGTACCACCTCACCAGTGTTTTTGTTGCAGATTTTTTGTTCTCCGTTTTTTGTTAACGCAGAGGCTGATGGCTGATGTTTTTCTTGTGTGGTCTTAGGTAACTGCACTTATTGTCACTTGAGGTGCGGGCAGTGGGACTGGATTCAGTGTTTTTGGTTACACCAATGGAAGTTGTTTTGGAGTCTACTGGGTACCAAGTAGCTCTAGTTGATCAAAAAGAGCTCAATGTTGGGTGTGATCTATGCTTTTCACATGGCTGAAATGGTTTTGTTGTATGAAATGAATCTACACTTATTTTAGTTTCGTAATGTTGATGATTAATGAGTTCAATAAAGTAAAACATGATCACAACATCAGTAGTATTAGTAATCATAATGATAGTCGAAGGTGATGATATCCCCATTTAGATGTAACACAAAGCAATGGTGGGAACTTGATACGGTTAACCCATGCATCCGTGCATTTATGAGGCATCCGCAACGCCGCAGCACCTTCGACAAGAGGCTGTGAAGGGCGAAGATGGTGAGTGTTTTCGGGCCCTTTCCATGAGGGCTGCCAAGTGTTTTCCGGGTCCCCGGAAAACAGACCAGTAGAAGTTTGTATATAATTCAAATCTTTTGTGTTTGCAGTTCAACGAATCCAAGACTTGAAGTTGAATCCCTATCTCCTGTTTCACTTTTTTTCCTTCTTCAAATAGAAAAGTTGGCGTTGTGGAATCCGTACCAAACATCGGAATGACTTTGGGATGAGTGCCAGGCAGCGAGAATACTTGCGGAGCTTGAGCGATGCCGAAATGTTATCAGCGACTGATCTGGAAACTTTTTCCGTAGAGGTTGGAGAGGTGCTCTCCAGGGTAGGTAAATAAATACATCAGAAAACGACATGATGATTATTTTTGCGTAGTTTGGATGGATATGTACTGTAATATATAATAATCTTTCAAAAATTGTAATGAAATTTGAACTTCAGTTGCTGGTTCTTCTATTCGACAGGATCTCACCAGTTGATGGATTCTGAGGGTGGGATGGGGTAGCGTTTATCCGATTTTATCCGCAGGATGTATTACGTTGGTGATACATTTCAGATGGTTTTTGTCAGATTTGAACCGACATCAACCAGCAATGGAAATACAATATGCTCAAAGGAAAATTGAATGACATGTCATAAGTTCATGGTGGTTTTTTCAACCAGCTATACAAGATGACTAGATTCTCTCTAAAAAATGTGGAATTGGATGATGCCCAATAGCAAAATTATCTCAAAATCGGACTTCGGGAGGATTATATGTGTTTCAGAATGATTATATCTACACATACATATCCCTCATGTATACTCATATCACATTCTCCTAGGCCTGTTTCTCTTGGTGCAAAACTCCTATTCATCAATTCCTAAGTGTTTCTACTTATTGTCACCCACCAAGAAATCTATCTAAGCTCACAATTTCACCATTTCTCCAGGGTTTTGACCCACGGTTTTTGTTGAGGTGCTACTGCCACAATTGAAGACCAAAGCCTTGAAGATGCCCGCCAAAGCTTGGAAGGCTGGAAAGAACTGGAAAAAATGGCCGACTTTTTTAACTAGATACTCTGGGAATCTCTGGGAATCATCCTTCAAAAGAAGGTTGGACAAAATGTTTATACATTGATTTATCACCAAATGACTCATCGCCAATAATTTATCGTCATCTTCATCTTTGGACAAATCAACGAAAAAACAGTTGACTCTTCTTTGTTGGGAGTTACCAGTCGTGGGTGTGTTTTTTTGGGAGCTCACTCCGATTCACCACCAAAAACAGCTTGTTGCACAGGTGGTGCGGCTGCTGGAAGAGAAGTTGCAATGGGCTGGTGGACCTCAGGTTGGAGAGTTCCTTTTGAAATACGGGACGACCAACTTGTGACATCACCGATGTTTTTGCTCAGTCAAGTAATAAGATGTAACAAGTAACGTCTTTTTTTGTTGGGTTGAAATTCCAGGAACATGTGTGCGATTTGTTTTGGGTTGATTATAATAGTGATGTTGTTTTTTAAGCTTGGATAAATTCGGAAAAAACAAGATAACCCCAAATCCATGACCCATGAAATCCATGTATGGTATATTTACCTACATTTACGGTAAAAATCAACCAAATGTAGGTAAATATACCATACATGGATCCTATGGGTGATGGTTGATGCTATCGTTCTTGACACCTTCTACCAGGTGTTGGAGACACTCCCCATGAACCTGGTGTCTGTATTAGTACCTCGTTTGGATCAGCAGCGATTTTTCGCTGAATGGCCGGGTTGATGGATGGCTTCATTGCGGACTGGGGTTTGGAAAAGAATGTCCTTGTTAGAGAAATTGTGAAGAAACAACAAATATCACCATGAAATGTGGATATTTGTTTTACTAAGACAGTATTGTATGTGAAAATAGTGGTATTTGGTCAGATTGTCAAAGAATATGTTCACAATCAAGAAACTATTGTAACAACTTATGTGTATACTTGTTGTGTGTTAGCAGTCCTTTTTCTGGAGATCACAAGACTGATGTATGCAATTATTTTCGTTCAATGGATCATCAATCAAATTATGATAGACTGCATGAAGCAATGACAAATGGCGGTTGATTGCAGGGCAAATCAGAGGTACTGCAGTTGTAAGCAAGACATATTGTCACATACAAGTAGATTAACAACATCATGTCACAACAACAGCTTTGTTGTTTTTGCGTAGTCGTTTTTGCATGGAACAGTTATGATCCGTACCTGCTGTACCCAGGAACATATGAACTTTTCATGGTTGGTGACCTTGGCTCCATGTTTCTTGTCCAAGTGAGAAGAGACCAAGATGTGATGAAGTGGGAGATGTTGCTGGAGGGTTGGAACTCAAAACTAGAGCTGTGGGAAGATGACGTCCTAACTTTTTGAAGGGCTGGTGATAGGATTGTTAAAATAACATTAATAATAATTAGTCTATGCAATGCTTGTATGGTATTTCCTGTTGAATATTCACTCTTGATTACATGCTTTCGAGAGTGCACCAAGATGCTGAACTATTTGCCTTCCAGTGTTCTCTTTTAGCGTCTCCATTTTATGTCAGGCAAGGACGATGAAGATTTGGTTATAGCCATGGAGGAGTTGCGCCTGCAGTATGCATAGAGGCGAAATGTAACGTCATGATGGGGCCGTTGTCAACATAGCCTTATTTTTGGAACTTAGAGGGGTTGGTGAAGTAATATAAACAGTAAAATCAGTAAACATTTTTTTTCACCCTACATGAAGTGCTGGCAAAAAAAACAGCGAAAAACAGCATGGCAAACAACCCCCCAGTTGGTTTTTTCCAATTTGTGGCCTGGAGAATTGACACCAAACTATGGCCAGTTGCATCAACTCAGAATGGGGGTGTCACGGCTTGTTACACTGCTTTACTGTAAAGTTCCAAAATGGTGGATATTTATTTGCTTGAAGAAGTGGCACAATTTAACAGCATGCAAATTTTAAACATCAACAACCAAATACCTAGTCAATTAGTCAGTTCGAGCAGAAAAGTTGAACTGCGCTGAAACAGTACTATTTTCAGTGTTTTTTTTGTTCAAAGCAGCGCTACCGAGTGGAAACGGTGAAAAAAGACAACTTGATTCAAAGAAACAAGTTTTCTAAAGTTGCATCAGTAGAAACATGATCCCAAGATTGACCGAAAATACTAGTCAACTGATGTAAACGTGGTAAATTTCAACTCAAAGATGACAAGTGTAACCTCCCAACCTGCTGACAAGTGACAGGTTGACTTGTTTCGCTTCTCTGAGCCTGAATGGCAAGCTGGATGATTGGAGATGAGTAACATGTTCATTGAAGTCGACTCCCATACATGGTGGCCGGCAAACTGATGATAAATTGTAACGGTTGATGGTACCCGTTCATAGGTTGTTTAGGTCTTGGGCATTCCAGGTTGTGAAGGATTTCTTACTTCAACAGTAGTGATGGTTTGAGATTGGTGGAATAAGACAGTAGTTAGCGCCCATGATGCGATTCCTGTTGGGTCTATTTGAAGGTTTATAGGGATTCCCTATTAAAAATGGAATAATCCCTGTTGGTGACTGGCATCCTGGGTAAGGGATAGATCCAAGATAATGGTGTTCTAAGGATCCCTCAATACGACCTTATTGTCTGAGAGGCGGATCATGGTTCCAACAAGCTGAAGGATTGCAGATGGGAATCTTCAACGAAAAGGTGTTTTAAAAAAGTGTGCACGCGCTTTTTGTTTGACTTTTCCAACTTTTGTGTGAGTTATTTGCTTTAAATGGCTCATCCGCGAAGAAGATTGTTCTAGCCTAAACGTCACAACTGGTTTCTTCTCATTTTTGAATCATCCAGCGGAAAGATCTCCATATTTCTGCCGGAAAACTCACCGGCTGCTGCTTTTGATATGTGGATTAAGGTGGCATATCCCATTGGACACCGCATGTTTTATCGTGAAGGATGTAGCTGGAAACACCCCGCATCCGGGCAAGAAAAGCAGGATGAAGCTGAAGGTGAAGTTGACGAGTCTTCCGGAAAAATCATTGAGTACAAATATAGATATAGACTATGTTATACCATGATATGATAGGTATAGATATACAACTGTATGTCACAATTTGAATAAACTATGTTGTTTTTTCAATTACAAATCATTGATTATAAACACATGTCACAAAGTGCTTTGGGATCATTCGCTTCACGAATTTGCAGAATCGTTTTAATGGAATGAGTTTCAACACCTCGCGGGTTGCCTTTTTTTGCATGCTGGGAAGTGACTATGAGTGTTTGTCATGAATATGAATTGCCAAACTTTCTTGATGAATCACATCATATGTATGTAGCAATATACAAATTTTATAACTTTGTCATGATTACAACCACCATCATCATCATCATCATCATCATCATCATCATCGTCATCATCATCATCATCATGCTGGCAGGCAGCGTAATTCCTGTGAAAATCCTTCAGGTTGCTTTTTTTTTCAGTCGGGTCAAGTGTCCTTACGTGGATCGTGCCAGGATGATTCAATGAATGATCACTGGTCAGCCAAAGTCTCAGGATTTGTGATTTCTCTTTGAAGTCGTAATGAGCTCATTGCATACCTGCAAGTATAGCCGGCCACCCATAGCACATCTGAGGAGATGAAGAAAGATGGATAGATAATAATGCTGCGGATGGTTTGGTTCAGAGGTGAAACTTTTTGGGAGATTGTTTTCTTTGGATTGATGCGGTTTTAGTTCTTAAGTGGGCAGGTAGCATGGATTTTTGTTACATAGAGGTGCGAAAGTCACCACGCTAATGCTTGGTTTGCGAAAAAGAAGCAAAAACACATATATATATATATACATTGCATGACCATATATTTGTGTACAATATGTATATATATATATACTTATTTATATACTGTATACATATTGATGATATATGCACATACACTTTGGAATCTATAGAGACGTATATAGTCATACACAACAAGACAACAGGTAAGCACAACTTCCGAGGTCTTAGGCCTTTCACCCGGTGCAAGTCCGAGTGAGGCCTGAGTCTGAAAAACAGTCCTGGAGTTCTTGATGAAGATGTAGGGACCTCCACCAAAATTCCAACAGAACAAATTGATCCTGGGAGGAAAACCTAAAAGAAAACAAGGCCCTTGGAAATTGTTTGAGATACAAAACCACATTGAGAGATAAGAGTAGCTAGGGACGAAACAAGCATTTTGAGTCGTAGGGATTGCAGGGATGGTTTTCATTACCAGGAACGGTTGTGACTGCCAGTTCGGGAAGTTATAAACCTGGATGTAACACAAATGACATCAACGTTTGATACTTTCTTGATTTCTTCTGAAATAGTTATAGAAGCCAACAAAGAATTCTGCAAACACAAACATCTACGAAATAAATTTGAAGTAAAACGCAACATTCAATATCAAATAGCCATTGAAACAACAAAAACACCGTCGCCCTGTTGGGCCAAAGGCACCTGTGACGTCCGACGTCCCCAGGTGCGTCAGGCCTTCCGCAGCAAGGCACGCTTGTGGCATCCGGATCGTGGCGGCGACCCGGAGAGGTGCAGGGTCCCGGGTGGCAGATCGCTGGAGAGAAGGGGGTGGTCCCAGTCTTCCCAGATGTCCATGAGTCATCACTATATATACCGTATACCCATAGGATCCATGGGACTGGTATATATTTACACACACATTTACCATGAAGGATGTGAAAGTCAACCAAATGTGGGTAAACATACCATACATGGATGATGTATATATATATATAAAGAGATTCATTGGGTGTGCCCCCCCCATTCAGGATGCCAGTGACCCTTTTTGAAGTATTCCAGTTTTGGGACCGGGATTTCCACGCTATTACTTGGAGGGGGCCACACCCAAGGAATCCATTGGTTTTCTTTAAAAACACATAATTTTGAAACATAAGATTAATGAGCTTCACAGATTTACAATCTTGATGGAATTAGCCGAGTTCATAGGAGTTCCAAGATAAATCTCTGGAGGTTTTGAGGAAATCCAGATTGGCGAAATATTCACTTGAAATAATGAAGATGCCCGAAAGTCACCATAAAAATAAAGACGGTTGATGTTCCACGATGTTAATGTATTGGCGTGTTTGTAGTTTTTGTTCCTTGATGAAGATGGAAAACTTACGAGATCTTAGGAGAAGTCAGTAGATGTTGGCAGATTTTTCCTGGATCCAACGATCAAGATGAACAGATGGAAAAATGACATTCGATTTGGACCGTCGTCCTGTAAAGGAGGCTAAATTTAGACTACATGTTTGGGATTTTTTATTTTTTCTAAAAGCACAACCTGAGAGAACAAAAAAACTCATGTTGGATTCATTTCTAAAAAAAATCAAGGACACAATAAAAAGAGACACACAACACATGTGACAAGACAACAAAATGATACAGAGAACTCAGTACCTCATGACCTGGGTGTTTCCAAAAATAGGGATACCCCAAAATGGGTGGTTTATAATGGAAATCCCTATTAAAATGGATGATTTGGGGGTACCCCTATTTTCGGAAACACCCACCTAACAATTACCAAAAAAAACACCTCCCAATTGACGGGCTGAGTTCACCAGGTTTCACGCCTTGAGCCAAGCCTATGATACGGCCATGAGATTTCAGGAGTTTGATGGCTGGTGGTGTGATGGTTCGATGGGGGTTTTAAAGATGTTGTCAACATTTCTTGATGGATGTTAAGGGTCATTTGTAATTTTGATTGTATTTCTTCTGATTTTTTTTGTTGCAAGTATCTTGAAAAGAATCCTGAATTGCAGAAGGATTCAAAGAGGATGACATTGACATGTTCCGGTTTTTATTTGGGTCATTCCTGTTACACAGATTTCTTTGGTGAATTGACACGTGGGCACTGTTTTGCACGGCGCTTGTGTAACTCTAAGGGATGTTTCAGCTGAATCTTGTAGATACTCGTGACGAATCTGAATTGAAATGGTGGGATGACGAATTGACTCCGAAGTGATAGCAACCAATCTATTCCAACCTGTGGCAAGATGGCAGGACCACCCAACGGAGGTCAAGGAGACGAAGAAGGCAGGATGGGGTTGAAAGCTCATGATGAAAGAAATTCAGGTACTGGTGTTTCAGAAACATATTGACAATGATGTAGCATGAACATTCAAATGCTGGTGCTTCCATGGGGTCCCCTACTCATCACTGATGAGAATCTCAAGACTATGTAGTACTATGCGCCATCTATGTCCCCAAAGGTAGATGCATGTAAGTACGTACATGTACACTCTTCGAAACAAACATATAACAGGAACGCAAAGCCAGATTATTCAGTGTTTTTTGCTCTTTGGGAGTTTTGGGAATTGAAACTGCCTTTTGTCTAGCATCAGAAAACATAGCCCCAGAAAAAATCACATGATGGTAAATACCATGATGTTGGGCACAAGAATTGTGCACAAAGCACCCTGTCAGTTGCTGTGATTAATTGGAGGTGTCTTCTATGTTAGTAAATCATTCAATAAATGTTGTTCACATGTTTCTATGATAGCACACGTAAAATAAAGACTCAAAATAAGGGATAGAACCTCACAAACGGAAGTTTCAATGACCAAAATTATTCAGAAGTCCAACAAACATAGAAGAAGATAGGGTCTGCAAATAAACCTCTTGGAAGGTTCTATGTTGACCATTCTTGGCTCCCAAATCCTCCATATCTTCACCCTACATGTTTGGCTCAAAAACGTATGCCAACCTGTTGAACCATACTGTTTCTATGGAAACCGGGCCCTTAGAGGTTTAGTCATCTTTAAGCACAGAACTTGTGTGACTAATTTTGCTTGAACATTGATCGCCTCCATGTGCATCCGGCCTCTCAAGATTTGCATCGCTTCAGGCTCGATCCTCAAAGCCCGTTGCCGAGGCACTGGCGGTAAAAAAGGGAGCATGTCTACGTTTCTGTGAACTAAGATAGCTGCAAAGTCAAACGGTGAAAGCTTTTTAAGAAAAAACAGATAAAAAGAAAGCATTATATATATATATTTGAATTTATTAGAGTTTTCGTCTATTGCCATGTTCGTTTTCAAGAGGCGCATTCAAAGCAATTTAAGAAACTGGAAGTTGCACCATTTGACGGATGGTAATAGCCTGTCGAGTGAGGCATGTGGTTTCATTATAGAAGTCAGACATATCATCTTCTATCTTGAGGCGGTTGTTTCAACGTGGCCTATGTTCTGATCACCTTGCAATATGCTTCACTTGTTCAGGCTCCGAAAGAGAAGCGGGAACCAACTTTGGAGGCGTCCAAGAACGGCGAGGGGGTATTGCTGGTTGCTTCTTTTTGCTGAGAAAATGGATGGATCTTGATCTTTGAAAAATTAAGCAGCGTAATATGGACTTAAGCCAGTGATACTAGGCGACGTATTGGGGAAGCAGTGAATGGAGGTGTCCAGATAATCATGGATAATCTACTTCCCTATGGGGGAGTGAAAGTCTCAGAATCCCTATTTTGGATTGACATGGTGACAATTGTTCAAACCAAAGTTTGCTACAAACAGACCAAGGCAGGTCTAAGCAATCATACCGGGACACTAGGCAAGCACGGACCTTGGCTGCCGGGGAATGGGTGATCAATCGTTTGCTTGAGTTAGGCAAGCTTAGTTCTGATTCAGCTACAGTATTTGTATCTCTATGTTTTCACTGAGATGACAATTTTCTCCCTCAAAATTCAGACCTTTGCAGTTTCGCACAATTGCTTGACCTTCCTGCTTGGAGCATTCAATAATTCACCCTTAACTCCGCGTCAACAACGTACCAAGCAAACCCAGCCATGAAGCAAACCAAAATCATGACCTAGTACCAGACCCGGTGACACCACCACAAAAAGTTCTTGAGTTTACCATGTATAGCGAGTATAGCGGATTTTTGAGGCAATTTTCGGGGTAAAAAAGGTTTGTTGGTGGTTTGTTGTTCAAATTCCATTGGATTCCTATCACATTGTCAGATCCCCTGCGCGATCACAGGATTTTCTGCAGTGGCGACGTCAGCAGCAGCCACTTGATTTTTACCAAGTTGAAGGGGGGATAGGCATGCCATGGGTTTATTCATAGAACATGATGTCTATTTCTTAAGGACTTGAGAATGGGGTTTCCCCTTGGACATGGTGTTACCAAAGTGTCACCAACTTGAGGGCTCAAATGATAGGGAAGAATTGGATTGGTTGCTTCCCTTTAGGAGTATTATTGATGGTTCAGAAGTTGAGGGATCAGCAGTTGATATGGAGAATCTCCACAGTGGCGCAAGCATTTCTTCCAACGTGAATCGAATCCCTTAGCAGGACCTCAACATATCATAGATTCGTGAAGAATCCTTCGCAGGTTTCAACTGATCATATGCCCACGAATTGATGATACATCATGATACCAATGCCACTTGTGGTGATATTAAAATTGATCCCATTTTTTGAAACCCATGCACCCAACCTGCTCTCGACCTACCAACAGAGGCCCCGGCGCGCCGCGCGCCGCGCCGCTACGCCGCGACCAAATGTGCGGACGGCTGGGACGATGCCTAGCAGGTGAGGATGCCCAGAGGAGGAACAACTTAAGGCAGTAATGGTTGATTACCTTCCCAAAGTTTAACATAGTCCCTGAAAAGTTACCTTCCCAATAGGAAAGTAATCTTCCAACCATCATTTTTCAGAGGCTATGTTAAACTTTGGGGGTGTATTCGTGTCCGGAGAATAATCTTGAGTTACATGTTGACGGTAATTGCTTGACACTGATCACATTGGATATGTTTCAGAAGGCTGAAGCGCGTGTTATTCTTCCCAGAGAAATAAAGAGCAAAAACAGGTTGAAATGTTGCTATTGCACTATTAATACGTACACACTTGCACTATTAATACGTACATTAGCCAGTGAACAAAACCCTCAACTTGTTTGTAATGGTAGTTTGGAAAGGGAATCTTCACAAAATGGCCATCATCCAGATATTGTATTGTGTTGAAACTGAGAGGCAACAGGGACTTGCTTTTTTTTGCTGCTGGAAGAATACTACCGCAATCGATTTGTCACCTTAAACTTATAGTGAAACGGGATCCTATACACTCAAGCATACTCGAGCTTTTGCAGGAATCATGAATGGTCAGTTGTAGGGTTTCTACACCAGGTCTTTTTTAGAAATACCTACCATAGGAAAGAAAGCAATCAAAATACTCCACAGTATTTCATGAAATTACCGAAATGCCGCCAACATCCACTAGGCTGAAGAAAACCTTTCGTGATTTCAAATACATAAATCAATCGAGGTGATCAGGCCGTAAAACCACCAACTCACCAACTTCATCCCAACAATGGGTGATTTAGGTACCTTTGGAAAGCGGCAGCTTCAAAAAGCTCTGTGTTTTTTTTTGAAAATCCAACATGGCCAGGAAAACCTATAGCAATTGTATTCTTTAATTTAGATGTTCGTATTGCAAGAAAAAGACCAGATTTCCCCCACCAGGTCGTCGAGTGAAGGAAGGGTACATCGTGGAAAACGGCTACGTCAAGCTGTGCAGCAGGCGTTGCCGTTGATAGTGGGGTGATGGGGGTGATACACTCTGGTAAACTAACATAGCTGGCTGGAAAATGGACCCGGATTGAAGATGATGTTCCTATTAAAAATGGGGGAAAGTCATCTTCAATCCGGGTACATTTTCCAGCCAGCTATGTTAGTCAGTTTACTAGAGGGTAGATTCTTGGGTATCTTGAGGTTTTAAGAGTCCATTTGAAACATACAATTCCACATGTAGTGATTATCTATGATGCTTACCTGTTATTCTACATTCTACATTTGACTACAGCCAATTATTTTCAGATTCAAATGCTTAGTGTTTGCGTATTGGAATCATCCAAATTTTGCTTAACCACACCCACATCTACATATAATATAATACAACTTGGGTTCTCCCCCCTCTTCCAGTAACAGTGGAAATGAGGCTTTATAGGGATCCCCTAACTAAACATACAAAAATTCTTGGTGGTGACTGGCTGGCATCCTGGGCAAGGGGGACAACCCAACATATCCCCAGGCGGAGAGTCCTGAACTGGAAGCTGCCTGGCAGCGTGAGGTGGAGTTTAAGCAAACAGCTCACCCCTTCCCAAGAACTCAGCTGCAACGGAAGGGGTGAGCTGTTTCCCCTCAAAAAAAAGCAGAACGGAAGGCCAACAGAGTGCAGTTTTCAAAGCTGATTTAATATCTAATGTAATATTACAAAACAAAGAGTTTTTGGATATCCCTGATTTTTGTAGATGAAGTGAAGGTTGGAAGATTTCCAGTGACACCTGCGCAGCAAAAGCTCAGTTTGTTGCTGAGGAGATGGATCGAATTGTCATTTCAACTTTCCAATATGGCATAAGTAAATCAACACATTTGGAGAACAAGAACCATCTAGTTTGTTCACCTTCATGTTCCCAACAAGACGCTGTGCTTTTTTCATTCGTGGTAAGTTTGTGCCATTGTCATTTTGCCCCATTTTCGAAGTGGTAACATGAAAATAGAGAGCCTCCCAAAACAGTGAAGTAAGGTACCTACCTGTATTTTGCTCGGGTTGAAAAGGTGCAGAACTTCCTCTCCGGCTGCGAAACGGAACATGGCCCATGACAGGTGGATATGGAAACGTTTCAACGGCAACGAAACAAGCCAGAGAAAGGCTCCAGGCGCTTGAGAGGATTATCCGCGTTGGGGAATACGTGTTAACGTGTTAGTTTGTCACGAGCTTACATGAGCAACTGCTTGGGGGTTGACCAAGACGAGAAATGCGTCATGTGGAAATGTGGGATTTCTGAAGTTGCCATCTCAACAATAATCTTGTGCCAACGGATGGACCTAAGAGATTTGTGGGTGGCTACGGAGGTGAAGTTCAATGCAGTTTTCTCTCCTTGGGAACTACTGTGATCCTGATAGGTCACCTTCCTCCATTAAAGATGAACGTGTTGGATACCGCAGTGTCTCATGGCTTGACTGGGCTGGTTTCTTTGAGAGGTCTCTCTGGTTTGATGATAGCTACATCCATTTATATCCGGTGACTCTACCACTAGAAAAGGGGGGGGGGGTGATCCTTACATTCATATGAAAAACAGATCTTTATCGGGGGAAATGCTCACCATCAACAGTGAATTTCAGGGTGGTGAAAGATGATTGGCAAAACTTGGAAGGTGGATCAATGCCCCATCGGCCCCCACACAGTTTTTTTGGATTTCATAATGAATCCGTGGAAACAACAACTCGTAACTCCCCCTTAAACTCAGGATAGTGAAATGGAATGATGATAGCATGCTGGGGATATACGATAACATGATAATGATTGCATAGTATGTTTTCGACATCAGATCATGTGGATCCGTATTCGTAAGTGAGAAGGATGCACAGAAGAAAGAACGATCTTGGGTGCCTACTCATGAATGCCGCAACCTGGCAATTGTTCTGGAAGGCATTCTCAAACGGGGTAATATTCACATGTGGTTTGCGGATTATTTATTCACCATGCACAACATTTTTTCATATGTCATCAGACGGAGGTTTTTTTCCAGTATATCGTTTGTCTTCAAAATGCTGTGTGCGACCATGTTGGTTGGTCCCCCAAAAGGTAAACTTCTGGTTTTCTGGTCTGTCTTGGTGACTGTACTTTTCTGTTTGCATGGCCATCTGTACTGCTGAGAAACATCTAAAACCCAACTTGCACTTGTCCTGCCCATCTCAGAAAAGCTCAAATTGGGCAAGTCACCGTGACAAGAATGACAAGAGTGACAAATATTGCAATATCCGATATCCGATGATCTTATCTGAACAGATTATACCAAGCACCTTCCAAGGGGGTGCCAATTAATCCCCAAAGGATATTGAGGGATATGGAGACCCTTTCGGAACCCTTTGGAAAGTCCAGGTTTTGGAGATCAAAACGTTAACTCCAAAAGCATCGACCTGTGAGGTAAAATCGGCCAGTGGAACTTTGACTGTTCCCATCTTCCAATCAGCAGATGGTGCAAGGCCTGACATTTGGCGAAACCGATCAATTTTGGTGGTTGGAAAAAATCATGGAAAAGATTGAAAGGATAAATGGGTGTTTCCTAAAATGGTGGTACCCAACAACCATGGGTTTTCCTACTAAAAATGATCCTTTTGGGGTGTTTTGGGGGTACAACCATTTAAGGAAACCCCCAAATATCACGGAAAACAAAGTATAGGTTAACTTGAAAATGATGTCCAAATTTCCAAGTTCCGTGAAATTGACGCAGGTACTACATGTCACCTTTGACTTCTCAACGCGTGGCCATCCCATGATATTGGGGGCAAGGTTTCCGAATTTTCTTGCCGTGTCGCAAAAGCAGGAAAATATTCGCAAATCGGTGAGACTGTTTATGGAAGTGAGGCACCTGTCAATATCACGGTATATCGACCTATTGTGATACCATTATGTTTAATCTGCGATATCCATCATTACTGGTATCATTCAGTATCCGCTCTTTCAGCCACCATAACATGTGTTGATTCTGCACAAAGTGAAGAAGCAGTGGGTGTGGGTGTTGTATTTTGTTAGCATCTTCTCTGCACCTTTCATTCCGACCGATGTATTTTTCTCCAGCGGGAACAGCAGCAGAACTGTAGTCGTCGCAATTTGTTTTCAACACCTGGAAACTACCAGCCAAGCGTGGACAAGTTGGTACACCAATCATAGTGCACAACCCTTAAAGTCCAAGTATCTCGTGCCTACCAAGAAACTTCCCCAAAATCTTCCAACTTCCACGCCGCATTTGTTTTGGTAGCTTGCGATATTAGTTTCAGACAGGATAAAGCCATATAGATCTTAAATGTACACGACGTATTTCCGATGAACGGATTTTTTTGGAGGACTTCCACTGTAGTAGCCTTGGCGATTGACCTTCTCCTCCAAGAGCACCATATCCTCATCGATTGGTTTGAGTCCTTGTTTCAATCTTTGTACTCCCTGATCACTCTGGTTAATCATATAAAATGCTCTACGTTGCCATTTAAATATCCATATCATTTATCATCTCAGAATTTAGTGTAGTTTAGAGTTTCTTAAAGCTTTCTGCCGTCATGTCTTTGCCGTTCAGCCCGGTGAGGGGAAGTTCATCACCAAATGGAAACTCCTACTGTATCCCAGTCATTTCGGTGAGGAATCGCCCCGGAATCGCCCATCACCGAGTCCTGCGGTTGTCATGTTCAATCCTTCTTGCCGCGGCAATATTGGGTTCGCTTGGTACTTTAGAAGCTGCTGAAAGCTAGAAGATATGAATGCAAATGTAACTCAAGTTTGTGTCATGGTTAACCTTGATGGTTCTTTCAGAGCCTGTTAGATTTCAGTATCCCGATTGAAACTTTGACAAAGCTGATTGGGATAGAAACGCGGGGGTACAGGAAATCACAAGCTATGCAAAGGGGTGAAGGAAGGAACCTGTAGTAGTTTACCACTCACAGGTTCTTAATTACCTTCCCCGCTCACGGAACTTATATTGTCACACGCCCTGTTACTAGTCATTCAAACCCCACCCTTTAAAAATCTTTAAAAAAACAGAATCTTTTGACCAATTGAATTTTCTTGCTTTTAGCCACTGCCTTTTTGTATCACCCAATAATTACGAAATTTCCAAAAAAACTGGTGATATATTTTCTGCGCGAGTTTTTTGAAGTTGTCGCGATGGAAGATGCGAAAGCAGCTGCTGATGGCATCTTAGATTCCTTGCGGCAGTTGGTGTTGCTTGGCTTGACATCATGTGACCGTGGCTGTTGACCAAACCATTGTTCGCAAGTTGTTTATACAAGGAAACATTGAAACAGAAATGAACATTTACAGTTTAAATGGCATCTCTGACTGTTTGGCATGTTATACACGTTTACAATTCATAGTATACCCTATAGAAGTACTTATAGATACATAAATAAGTATGATTCCACCCGATTCGAACATGATTTCTGACCTAACAGTCATGATACGGTTGATGGACGAAATCTTGCACCATTTGGGATGGTTAAAAACCTATAAATAATGGGATAATTATCATCCTTGGTGGTGCAGGATTTTGTCCATCAACAGTATGTTTCATGACTTCACCGATCCATTTCATAGCCAGCAAACGGAACCGACAAGGAACGCCCTGGCCTCCTTAGTACCTGGCAACTCTGGACGCTCATGCGCCACAGATGCGACAGATGCTCGATCCTTACCAGCTCTTACAAAGGCCCGAAACCGTTAGGGGTTCAAAATGGCTGAAACCAAAACGGCTGAAAAATGGTGTGTGTGTGTGTGTTTCACTTAAGGTTTTGCGGATGAGACAAAATGTGGATAACAATTTGATAGAAGATAGGATTGGTTTTTAAAAGTTCAAACACTGAGATGCCTTTATTTTGGGTATCTCTAACAATCGCAATGTTGGTTGATGTTTTTTGTATCAGCCCTCGATTTGATCAACCATCGTCGCCATAAAGCAATGAGTTCTGCTGACCCACGGTAATGCTTATACAGGAATCCCATGGAATCCCGGTGGCAACGGGCGGAAACCAGCTGTTTGCTTGGCATTCCAAGATTTTAAAAGTGTTGAATTGTTTGATTTATATTTGCATATAAGTCAATTGAAAGTATACACAGTGATATCACATGATGGAATTTTCCAGAAAGGCAACCAAGAATATAGGAATCCCCTACAACCCCCTATAATAGCTATAAGATGGCCTTAAACATAAGTATCTCATGACTTTGGAAGGCTGTGAAGCGACTATGGTTTGCAACACACTTCGACGAGGTGGGTTTTTTTGATGGAAATTTCCTGATTGGAAAACCCTTCAACCAAAGATACAATGTGAAAATGACAGTGGTAGCCAAATACAGTTATGATAATTTTATGGTATGTTGTTAGTTTATCATGTTTCATATTTGTTTCAGAGTTGCTCGTGAATTGAATATTTGTTCTGTGCATTGAAGTTATCCCAAATCTTCGTTTTTGCCATGAAATTTCATGGCAAATTCCACCTCTCCCAATGGTTTCCCAGGCCACATTGCCAGAGGATTGGTGTGAAGAGAGACAAGCGATTTGGCTTAGATCCTTGGATCTAAGAAGAAAATGATGATGACAATGACGATGATGATCGATGGTCGGTGATCAATGATGATGATGGACGATGATGGACGATGATGACGATGATGACGATGATGATGATCGATGATGACAATGACGATGATGATCGATGATGTAAAGGTTTGAACGTTAATTTGAGTCTTTTAAGTTTGAGGGAAGATATCTAACCCACAGTTAAATGGTGGGTTGAATGATATCAAATTTCCAAACAGTGTCAAGTTTTCTTTTGGTGGATGAAATATCAGTTCACTCAGATATGCATAGGAAATGAATTTGGGAGTTGTTCCATGAATGCCAGCGACCACTAGTGACCTTTTGACAGCTCTCCCGCTTGCATCCTGGAGAGTGCTCACGATATAGCAATTGGAAAAGGTCAACTGAAGGGACTAATAGAATGGGGACCATGTTTTTGTACATGAACTTACTGTTCCCAACAACCATCAGATGCTAGGTTTCTTAATCTGTTTCCTTCAGAAATTGCTGGAGAACAATTTTCAAGTATCCAGTGTGAAGCATCCTGCACAAGTTGAAGTGTGCCAGTATATCATAATATGATCATAATCTATCATAATATGTCAGAATGTATATCATGATATATCTTCAAATATATCAGAATATTTCATGATATATCGTAATGTATCATGATATATCGTATCGTCAATTTCTTTAAGAGAAGTACTTTCCTGTATTTTGACACACACATCGTCAACTAAGTTGGGATCCCATCCATCGAAGATGTACCTTGAAAGAGCAAAGGCTGTGATACTGGGGGAGCGAGCTTTGGAGCTAGGGGTGATCTATTTCCATACTAATTTAGGAAGCTGAAGAGCCCCAGAATCTGCCAAATCACTAGGTACTTATGCCATAGATTTGGCTCGGATCCCAAAAGTGCCGAAAGGCCCGCAATGCCCCACATAGCCATGGCCATGATCGCTTTGGTGACGCTGATTGGCTGGCTCGCTTCGGTGGCCGACATCATACAAGAGTTGGCCTACCCCGCGAAGGGCTACCACGACCGGCTCGACATTCCACCCAGAACCATACATGAGGGTTATGAGGTTTATTCCGTGCAGTGGCACCCGGACAGCGCCACCTTCGTCTCAGGGTCTCGCGACAGCATGGTGAAGATTTGGGATGCATCCACGGGCAAATGCCTACAGACCTTGACAGGTCACACCGATTATGTGTGGTCAGTGGCCTACAGCCCAGATGGGCAACACATCGTCTCCGGGACCTATGACAAATACATCAAGATTTGGGATGCAGCGACGGGCAACTGCCGACAGACCTTGACAGGTCACACCGGTGAAGTGTGGTCAGTGGCCTACAGCCCAGATGNCCTTGACAGGTCACACCGCTCATGTGCTCTCAGTGGGCTACAGCCCAGATGGGCAACACCTCGTCTCCGGGAGCTATGACAAATCCATCAAGATTTGGGATGCTGCCACGGGCAAGTGCCTACAGACCTTGACAGGTCACACCAGGGCTGTGAACTCAGTGGCCTACAGCCCAGATGGGCAACACATCGTCTCCGGGAGCTTGGACAAATCCATCAAGATTTGGGATGCAGCGACGGGCAAATGCCTACAGACCTTGACAGGTCACACCGGTGAAGTGAGATCAGTCTCCTACAGCCCAAACGGGCAACACCTCCTATCGGGGAGCGGTGACACGTCGATCAGACTGTGGGACGCCCAGGTACTGGCGAGCATAGTGGTGTAGTGTGCAACCAGGATCTCAGTGGCCCTGGCTGTGCTTTCGTCTCCAGCTGTGAGCACCAGAGGCTAAAACATCTAAAACCAACACCATGTTCAAACTACGAATCCATTTCTGATCTCTGTGGCAGGCAGCCGTAACTTTGAAACCTCCCCACTGTGCGTCTGGGACGTCCCCCTCAAAGAGGGCAGGTTCGACAGTGGCTGCGAGATGCCCAAAAAAGGCCAAGTCCTTGTTGTCCAGTTCGGTGGAAGAGAAGTATAGGGCCATGTTGGGATGAATGGAACAAGATGCGAAAGTAATTGATTGCTCTGAGAAGGATCAGTCCCAAAGGCTGGCCTTCCATATCCTTTAGCAATGTATGCCCCTGGACCCCTTGATGACCCGAAAATTCGAGGGAGGAAGTTGTTGTGCTACGTGTCTGTTCAAACCCCCAACATAGAGGAGACACAGGTTCCAGGTATCAACTCTGATATATATATATATATATGATATCACATCATCGTATAGATGACATCATATTTGTATAGATATTGCTGTAGTTTTAATTTACGTGTGTTTTAAATTGTTTTAATATTATGAAATGATACTGTATATATTACATCATTTCCATGATATCATAGTATATGATAGTATATGTGAATAAACACACACATCAAAAAACACCCGTCAAAAACATGATTTCTCAATCTTGTTCCCGTTTCTGTATTCTTCCAAAGTCACCAAGGTCAATTGCTTTTAATCCTCTCCGGATCCAGAGAAGCTATTTTATCCTTCTACGCCGCAGGCTTGTTGTTGTTTCTTGGCCGCCAGGGTGTGCGGAAACAATTCATTTGAAACATGGAAAAAGGAGACTCCTTTTTGAGGTACATGATAGTACTATGCACAAATGACACTTTATTGTTTTTATGAAAAGATATTTTTTTTAAATATATGATATATAATATACATGCATATGCACAGACCCTATATAATAGGTATTTACATGAACTACACCGGAACAAACTGAGCATTACATGCGTTAAAGAGACCTCTCGGGAATGTTGGCGAGGTGCAACTCCCTTTTTTGCTTTGCGAAGGTGGTATATCCACATGTTGGGATGCCCAGTTAGTTTTTGGACGTTCAGTGGGGTGACTTTTGCCGACTTGTTTTTCATGTTTTTATTCACCCAAACATGGTATTTGATTCAGGAACGATGAGAACGAAGTTCAGGAAAAGATTGGAAGATTCCATACTGCAGCATTGAAGGATTATGCGCTGATACGGGAGTCCTAGGTGGCTCACAACGATGTTCTTTTGTTATCCAGATATTTCGGGGGGGTGATCCCATTTGGATCCATTTTGTTGGTACACTTTTCGATTGCTAGGATTTTCTTTGGATGGTGGAGTGTGTTGCGACAACAAAATATAGACAATGTTCCCACTTTGTACTGGTATGGTGTGAGTGGAGAGTTTTTTTGGGCAAATACAACGTAGCCTTAACTGTATTTTTTCTTCCTGAATTATGTCAATGTTGCAGATATCACAAGAGGCCATTTCAAAATACAGTTGTAGTGTCATGGTATGGCATTCTCATGATTACATAATTATTTATACGAATTACCTGAACCCCAAAGGTCTTACCTTCTATGGACCCATCTTTAAAGGATTTGCTTGTTTCAGGTGGGTATGGAGCCAGATGAAGCCTGGTGTCAAAATCTGGCTGCAGTGCAAACGGCCGTGGAACGCCGCATGGTGGGAAGTGAAATCACGGAAACACCGGAGGATGAATGGGCTATCTTGTAGTGGAGAATATGTAATTTATATTTGTTGACAATTTTGATGGGTACTACAAATATTAGATCTTTTGAGTTGCTCTATTTGGCCATGAACTGCATGCACATCAAAACCGATTTATGATATGTCTGCACTCCATGAATCATGCATTTCCCTGTATAAGTTGTTTTTTTGCGGTCTGTATATGAATTCTTGTGAAGCTGCTGTTTCCGTTTTTTTTGAATGTTGCAAGGAAACATCATGGTGTAACTCCAAAGACGCGGAGGTAGTTCTGAGATGGTGAGGGGAGTACCAAACTTGACTGCCGGCCCGGCCCCCCCAAGAATATGCTGTATCAGTTTCCCGCAAAGCAAAGAAAGAATCACTTGATGAGTCCCTTGTCTATGAAATGAATAGAGCCAGATCACCAAATTTGTCACAAAGAACATGAATGGGCACTTGAAACCCATGGTGTTTCTTCATGGTGCATGTCTTTTGGATGAACCAAGGAGATTTCCAGCAAGAGTTACAATATTTGCCAGCAGACCATTTGTGTGGAAGCAAACGTGATGCTATTGTATCCACAAATCGATCTTTGGCAAAGTTGTGGAGTTTGTTTTGTGAAATATCTTACCACCTGGGTGGCCTGTGGGCTGGAAATCTCTGTTGAATGCCTAGGGATACCGGCATTTTTTTCGTGAGGTGGTTGTATGCAAACCGGACATTTCCATGACATCCATGTGAGCATCGACTTCGGAAAGTTTGTCTCAAGTTGAAATCGACCACTTGTCCATTGAAAATTGATTTTTAGCATCGGGTGATATTGTATTTCTTGTTGCTTTCTATGCTGCAACCTTGCCGTTGTTTGTTGAGCAATCACTGTATGTTGTATTTGACGTTATACACACTTGAGGCTTAAGGAAGGTGATTCCAGTCACCAATCCGTTGTGTTGATCACTTTTGTTCTCCCAGGATTGCCAGCACTCTTCCGGAGGATGTTTGACTTGGAAGGGCATAAGTTGACCCCTGCACAGTGTCTTGGCATTGGTAAATTTTATCTCACCCATAGGCTCCATTGGCCTGAAATATTTACCTAACATGAACACCATCAATTTCAGCCATTGATGTAGGTAAATATCCCAGTCCCATCAAGCATCTGGGTAAGGTGGATGTGGGTGGGATTTCCAAGGTGGATATTCCAATGAACTGATTCGCTCGTGATGTCACAAATTTCAGTAATATATGAAACGATTCAATAGACTTCTAAAACAGGTATGTTTGTTGATTTTTGACTGAGCCTTCCAAAAAAATCTCAACTATGTATTACTTGCAGTCCAACAACGGACCATGGACCCAAGTTCCATGGGATCTGTTGGCTGTTGAAGTTTCATGCCATGCTGACACCTTTCCGCCCTAAGGAAGGGCGGCTTGGCTGTGGCTTTTGTAGTCCCTGGCACTGGTTTGTTGACAGCCGGTGGCATCGGCACGGCCTTGTTGTTGCGCAAGGCGTGGTTGAGCCTAGATCCTAGATATGGCCATTTTGTTGGTTCCCGAAGTCTGGATAATTTCAGGCTGGTCCAAAAATATGTCAAGGATCCAAGGTTTGTTGAGAACGATCATGGTGATGTTTACAGATGGTGGAAGGATTCTTCCGAAGAAAAAAAAGAAACAGATGGTCTTTTCAGACTATGGAACTGAGGTTAGGGACATGAATTGGCAGTGTTGGGATTTTGGGGCTGTCATAATTCTGTCAGAAATGTTGGGAAGATGCAGGTTTTGGTTTTTATATTTGATGTTTTGTGATTTAATGCTGTGATGCTTTTCTTTTTGGAAGGTCTCATTCCCTTGTTCAAGCGCCCAATCAATCAAGTTCTTGTGTGTTTCGGCATTTCATATGTTGAAATTGACCACGTACAGGGTAGGGATGCTCATAAAAGAGTCATACTGTACTCTTGAAAATCTTGAGTGTTTGAAACTTACAGGAATACCATGTTTCTTTTCGCAATTCTTCAGTTGAACCAAGAAAAAAATCATGCAGGCACGCCAAGCTCAATCTGGAGATGATCCACTGGAGCGATTATTTTCCAAATGCCTGGAAGAGGCGTCAAAGTGATTTTGGTATCCCGTCATGGGAAGATAGTATACAACACCTCCCATGTGAGATTTTTGAAATGGGGACCTGGATAAACCAAACAACTTTTGAAGATTTTGGAAGGTTCCAATGTACTTGATATGGGTGTAAATGAAAGTACTTTGAGGACTGGTATATATATATATATACGAATGTAATAATGGAAGATGGACCTTTGAAAGATGTGTGTGTGTGTGTGTTTGCTCCACTAAAATATGAGATTGTGCAGCTTGCCATATATTAGGTTTTTCGACAAGTAGATACATCTGAACACAATGTATGAGCTGTACTTGCATGCCCTGGGCCCTGAACGCAGCCACTGGCAAGAAAAAACATGAAGATCAGCTGGCTTAACTCCTGTCCAATGTGATTTCTCGAAGGAGCTTTCATATATTTTCACCATGGAAAACATGTTCACAAGTCTCTTTGTGTCACTCAATGCGGAGAGGTACATTAAAAGAACAAAGCAGTTTATGGACATGTTTTGACGTTGAGGTTTGCCACTCTTGTTCGCAAACATGTCTTCTTGGCACATGTTGGCCATCTTAAGGGTACAACTGGTACAACTCAAGTTTTGATGTCAGTACTCATGTTTTTTCAGGCCTTGTATGACACTTGTATGGAATGTTTCGCTACATGTGCCATATTCTGCCACCTACATGCATAGATGTGTGTGAAGTATAGTGATGTCCGGTGCAGGGGAATCAATCATCCCACAAATAGCAAAACATTTCAGACATTTGAGGGCTGAAAAAAATCCATCACCCAGACACATATTTTTTCTCAAACTTGCTTGGATCGAAGACCTGCGAACGCTTTCTGGGTATAGACAAGGACAACCATGCAACAACAACGACAACCACAACAACAACCACAACAACAACAACAACAACGACAACAACAACGACCAGCCATCATCAACCATCTCCCTTGGAGGGATTGTTATAGATTCTTATGGTGTACCCAAATACATGAATGACCCCAGATTTGAGGTATTCATTGGGATGTTTTGGATGTATTCCAGTCCCCTGAATCGTCTATCATGATCTCTTTATTTATTGATTTGTGCATGGTTATTGGCTTGGCCCTCCCAGCAAGATTAATCACATGTTATCTTCATGTGTGTTCTGTGCTTGACCATCATGGGAAGGATAATGATATGCGGTATGCGGTATACGTACAGCAAAAACAAGGCCAAAGATACACAAGGCATGTCATCCTTTGGTTCAAAATTTATCTTCGAAGGCGAAGGTGGTGATTCGCCGGAAGAACAGTCCCATTGAAGCTTGGCAAAGCTTGGCAAAGGAGCACGTTGGACAAGAAGTGTTTTTAATGAATTTTAATGTGTTTTTTTAATGTGTATATATCCTGTAATAGTGATATGAATTGAAGGGTCGGTATATATATATATATGTATGATTATATATATATGTATCATGAATATGTATCCCGTATATGACAGTACATGATATGAATATATTTCCTATATAAAAGTGCTATGAATTGAAAGATATATCTCTTTGTCAACCTTCATGTTTTTGGTCTAATCAAAACCCAGGAAGTGACATACCTCTCTGGCTCTTCGACGGGTCCGTCGAAGGTCAAGGTTTGTGTCCAAGCGAGAGAGTGGCCTTGCTTGAACATAGCGGCTAGCAGGGTTTTCAAACGGGATGAAACTAATGGCCCGGGGGATGTTTGGGATTTGTTTTGGGGGGGAAATGGGGGTTTCCTAAAATCGTGCTACCCAACAACCATGGGTTTTCCTACTAAAAATGATCATTGTGCGGTGTTTTGGGGGTACCACCGTCTAAGGAAACACCCAAATATCTTTTAATGATCTACAAAAAGTTGGGTTCTTCTTGTGGTGGTTGCATTGCAATTCATTTAAGCCAAACGATTTTCCAGATCGAACAAAGATTGTGGATGATATCATGGATGGTTACACCATTTTTTTGTGGCCAATGTTTTCAGATTGTCGCCGGACAAGAATCAATTGGCGCTGTGGCCAACAATTGCTCCACCGCCTTGGATCAATGACATATCACACCGGTGCAAAATGTCTTCATCAATGGTGAGGATGCTGAATAGGGGTATGATTATCCCAGAATCGTTGTGTTTGAGGACTCTTTAAACATCATCTCAGCTGAAGCAAAGCATCCCCAAATGCCCCATATATGCAATATGTATATATATACATATAACCTATGTTTCTAAAGCTTAAATTTATGGTAGGTGAATATTCCATACATTGAGTATATGGGAGCGGTTTTGTGGGATTCTGTTGGAAAAATCCGAAACATCGCCAAGGTCGCTCGTCCCTACTGTGCGACTCGGCTCCATTGGTGTTGATAGTGATGGTAGTTAGTTCAGCATCACATAGTAAGCAAATTTACTGTAGCTAAGCTAAGACCGGATATTATGCAATAAGGTGGGCTGATTATAGCTGGAACGCAGTACTTGGGAAAAGGGATTGCTGATACCCTAGCAAACATACAACTGCCTGCAAACCAGGATCATTATATTCATAATCACTTCATCATCAATATCAAGATCAACATCATCAACAACATCAAAACCGATCTCACAGTCCACTCGCTTAATGGCCTAGTCTGGAATTGAGACAATTTCCCACAGCTCTTGGCAACAAACTCAAGTGTTGTTTTCCGTAGACCAAATGTTGCTCGCATATGCTTCTAAAAGTTCCCGGCTTTGTTGGCAGCTTCCTATAAGACATACTGCATCACTGACAATAAGGAAAGTGAAGGTGCATAGGGATACCCTGCCAAGAATTTGATGATATTGATTCTGACTGTTGCTTGATAGGGTTCCAAATAATGCACATGTATGACTGATTTCATGTGGTGGAAATGTGCTTGCAAATTGAGCAGTGAACAAACCCTGAATAGTTGAAGTACAGGGAATCTCTTTATGTAAATACCAAGAAAGGCTCCATGGATTGAAAAACTTCACAGCCAGTTGGGTATCCTTCACCTTCACCTTGCAGCATTTCTTTTCATTGAAAAACCCCTTAGGCCTTTAGGCAGCCTTGGTCAGCACGGGGCAACATGGCTGCAATGAGGTCGTAGGTTTTCGCCCTGATGTTGCAACACTATGGATAAGGCTTAAAGGGGAATCACCAGGCCACCAAAAAAGGTGCAGCTGTAAGAAAACAGTACTTTTGATATCTTTTGATGATATACTTTAAAGTTAAGTGGAAACAAAATCAGGAAATCCTTCCATGTGGCCATATTATATGGGAAAAAATACATTCGAAGAGGGAAGCAACTTCTTAGCCTTCAATATCTCAAAGTTCCATTCTGTCAAAGTTCGGATGGGAGTCTCTTTGAACAAAGGCCCCTGTTGGGTGGAGGTTAGCTGACACTTGTAAACGATGACACGTCTTCGTTTCAAGGTTTGCAGGGAAGCTAAGGTTGCAAGGCATGAGGAATGTGATAGAAGATCCACTGGCCAGGATTTCGAAAAATGGAAGTTCCTGATGTTGACTTCCCAATTGAAGATTCCCTTGGTTTGGAGTGATGAAGCTGAAAGAGCGATGATTGTTTTGATGAAGCGATCAGAAGCCATAAATGAAGGCTCAATTCTTCATTTGATAGACTGAGCCTTGCCACCATTGCTCTTCACCTTGTTTTTCTATAATTTGATAGCTATTTATTGAAAGCCAACCATTTGAGATGACTTAAATGATACAGTACCACTTCATTTCTCAATTTCTGCAATGATCTTCTATGTGTATATATGCATGTGTATATAAGAGATGGGTTTTTCTTTGGACAATTTGAAATATATTCTCAACTTCGAGCCGAGGTCAACACCGCCATCTTGGAAGTGGGACAAACATGTCATCTTCGACCCACCGGTTCGGATATCATCGTTCTTCGGGTGTGGCTGGCTGCGGAGGGGGGGGTATTTCCGAGGGTTTGAGCTTGTACGTTTCAATTTGATTGGAAACCTGAGAGTATGACTTAAGCATAGGGCAGTACAAAATGAGTAATTATTTCATATGTGTCACACATCTATTTTGGATGTGCTTAAGGTGTTGTTGCACATTCTAGAACCAGATCCATTGCCATATAAAAGGAATATCATTAAATCCATTGATGACTTCAGACGGATGTGTAGCATTTTTTCACAGCCCGGCGCTGGAAAAAACATGATTCAAACCTGAGAGGTGATACCATATCCACAAATGCTCATTCACACATGGAAAGCACCACCTAAATTTAGTTGTATAAAAAAGATTTCCAAAAGATGGCCATAATAAAAGGATAGGATTGTTGTTTTCAACTCTCATTTACAGCTTTGCCCAAAGCCAAGGTTCATTAAAAGAATCATTCCCCATGTTGGCTCTTCTCAATGCATCCTCTCCACCTCGCTCGACCATGTGAGGTCTTTCGTCCTTCCTTGATCAACGAACCGTTGCACGAGGCGGTCGAGGTCTCGCGTGGCGCCAAGGTGATTTTGGTGCCCGATGGCGACTTCTTGAAATGCTATGTTCGGAAACTATGATGAAATACGACACGCTGGTTGGTATGTTTATGTTGGCTTATGTTGGTATATACCAATTTGATATGGTTGGAAAAACACCCTGTCACGAGTTGCGCGGTTGAGTATATCAGTTCGTGGTTTGTTTGCCAGCTTGAGGGAGCAACTCTTATAGTTAGTGGCTGAAATCGGGCTGAAAACTGCGGAGAGGTACTTGTAGTTTATACATGTTTATACCATGTACTTTGAACCAATATTTGATATGGATGCTTCCAACTATTTGTGGTACCCCCAAATCATCCATTTTAATCGGGGTTTTCCATTATACAAACCATCCATTGTTGGGTTAGCCCTATTTTTGGAAACACCCATATATTTGCAATGTCTTTTTTACAAATCCATGTCATCCCCCAAGAGGTACAGGATTTTTGAGCCATGAATGGCGAGGATTTGGAAACCGAGGATTATGACGACATGTTTTCACTCCCAAAGGTGTCGAATTCGGGTAGGAAAGGCACCAAGAGAAAAGATGTCAGAAATTGCCGTCGAATGTATTCTGTTGGTAGAAGCCTTCAACTTTTTGTAAGTTGGTTTTACCAACTTTGGAGATAGAATATGTTTACTACATGAATTTACTTGGGGTTGTAGGGCCGTGCTTTGATAGATATGATAGATATCCATATTCATTTGGCAAGATTTTGCCATGTATGTTTGCTGATTTATTTGCAGAACTCCGTGTTTTGATGACTTGGGTACTGACATGTTTTTTTGAACAGTGGTGTTTTTCTTCTGCCCAAGCTAATCAATGGATTGTGTTAAAAGGGTGATTTCGGCTTCTCATTTCACTTTTTTCCGGAAAAGAGTTCCATCTCTTGGCGTAAAATTTCCAGTTGTAGTAGTTATAGTAGGGAGCTTGTAATGGAAGTTTCCAAAAATGTTGGAACAACACATTGTACTGTGAACGGGTCTATATTTTGGAAGCTCGCAATCTATGTGCAACAACGAAAAAAGGCACCCGTTTTTGTTGTTCCATGTAGTTTCTCGGAAAATTGCCACCCAAAAACCTGAAAAATAACCATATTTTGCAAAAAGCTACCTTCCCTCAAACTAACATATGGCACCTCAAAATGGGTGTTTCCAAAAATAGGGGTACCCCAAAATGGATGGTTTATAATGGAAAACCCTATTAACGTGGATGATTTGGGAGGAAAACCCACCATTTTAGGAAACACCCAAATGGATGGTTGGAAGCCAAGCGCCTCTCCTTTTAAGGGATGGCTTTGAACCGAGGAAGGAACCCAAGGAGCCGACAGGACGGACGAATCGAGGCGGAGGCTACGATACCAATCCTGGAACTTCGTTTCAAGCGGTGGAACAGTGATGGGGTGCTTTGGCACCGAAAAAAAAAACAACAAATTATTATATAGTTCCAAAATTGTGGAATATATTTTTGTTCTTAATGTTTTTTTTCTGACTGTTGATTGATTCGAATATGTTGTTTTTGTTCCTACTGTTTTTTTTCTACTATAAATGTATATATCTAAATACCGTAAGTGTTTATTTAGGGGAAGATGTAGCCAGGGTAGCATATTTTCTTGAACTTGTTGAATTGGATGTACAGATGCGAAGGATACAACATACCAATTTGTTTGTCAAGTATGGAAGTTGCTTCAACAAGTCCGACCGGTTTTTTCTAAGGTTGCTGATATGCCATGGGTGTGGAAATCTCCATGGGTTGAAAATTGCCATGTGCACCTTTCAAACCACATTGCTCAACACACGGCGTGCCCCCGGGAAGAGTGTCCAAAGGATGTCTCTCCGTGGCTCATTTTCCATGGCCATACTAGTGCGAGGTTGGGCAAAAAAGTGATGCTGGTGTGCTGATAGTGTCATAGTTTTGAGGGAGCTTCAAAAGATCAGGTGGAATAGCAATGTCATAGTCCAGACTACTAGTGACTAGTGTTAATCAACAAGATGTTTCACCTTTCGGAATGATTTTGTTTTAACTAGAGGAACCTTGTGGGATGTTTTACTGTAATGATCTTTTCCGCTGCATATGGTAGACTTGGTGGCTCTCCATTTTTCTTCGTGACTTAGGGCATCCATCGATATCACCTTCCGCTGCCGAGTGAGCGAAACGTCCGAAAACCCCTGTCCCCTGTCTGGCTGTTTGGCTTAGGGCTACGCCAGCCTCTGCAAACGACCCGCCCGATTTGCTACTGAACCTTTTCGTGATGCCCTTGAAGAATAAGATAATGTAGTGGAAAAAAACGCTGGGCACAAGAGACTAGATGAATATAGTGAAGAGTGTCATAGTTGCAAATCTACAATTTATGCCAACTGTCAGCAGAACTTGGAATTCCGTGACATGCAATTATTATTCATTATATTATGAAGGTTCCAGCGATGAAAAATAACGTTCTACAAATGCTTTGCCTGCGAACATCTTGAGTTTCAACCACAGATTCACCGCGGTCACCGGTGATTCCCCTTGGAGCCACTGGAAAACGACGGGAAGCAGCGCTGAATCAGCGGCATTAGAAGCAGCCGATGTGTTCATGATGGACTTACAGGCAGCTGTTTGAAGTGTTGTTTTCTTTTAAGTGGCGTAGTTTGATTCGAAAGGGTGTGATGTTGATGGATGGATATTTTCGAACATGCAAAGAAGATCTGTAAGGTTTTGGAATAGATCAACCTGATTCTGATTGAAATTATTGGAAGATCACCCGGTTTGCATGTCGTGGATGCTGTTCATGCTGTGTTGTTTTAATGTTCTTCTATTTGTGTTTTGGATCTTGTCATGGGAATTTAAGGTACCCCCCCCCCCAATGCCACCCCCCCAAGAAATAAGCCCCTAATAAGGCCTTATTAAGGGAAACCAATGGTTAATGGTCCCTTAATACATTGGTTTCCCTTAATAAGGCCTTATCTCTTGGGGGGGTAGCTTTGGGGAGGGTACCTTAAATTCCCATGATCTTGGCCGAACCCGGGAAAAGATGCGGACATTATGACTCGTTACTCGTTAGCTCTTCTTGGAGTTAGTCATTCTTTAGCAGAAAAGGTCCTATATCTATTTCTTGAATATGAAAATCCATTTCTTGGTTTCTGAAGACTAAAGGTGAAAAAAGGTTTTTCAAGCCTAAAAAAATGGAAAACCATGACTGAAAACTTCCAGCTTTTTGGACCAGATGATAGGTCCAGAATGGTCCAGAATCAATTTGAAAAGATCTATGAAGAGTTTTTTCACTGATCAAGTTGGTTAGGATAAGTTGTAATATACAAAAAACGACAAAAAGTGTCTCAAATATATGCTGGTAACAAAATAAGAACAACAAGAAATCTTTTTTGAGATATCAACTAAACTAGAGTGAATGTCGCTAACCAACAAATCAATGGAACCACTTGTTATGTATAACATATATATATATATTCAATATATACATGATTCAACCAGTGTATAAACACTATTTGTACATGTTTCGTGTTGGTGGCCTTACGTTGGTGTCACCCTGTGCCAGGTAGGTCAACCAATGAAGGTCGAAGTGCGAGATTGGAAACGCCTCGAGGTGCCAAAGAAGACAAAATTGGATGGAGA
Source organism: Breviolum minutum Mf 1.05b.01 (assembly GCA_000507305.1). Classification (NCBI taxonomy): domain Eukaryota; class Dinophyceae; order Suessiales; family Symbiodiniaceae; genus Breviolum; species Breviolum minutum. Next base: position 79,991 of record DF240792.1, read on the forward strand.
ACAACCAGCAGACGATGACAACCACCAACCAACCAACCAACCAACACACACACACACACACACACACACACACACACACACACACACACACACACACACACACACACACACACACACACACACACACACACACACACACACACACACACACACACACACACACACACACACACACACACACACACACACACACACACACACACACACACACACACACACACACACACACACACACACACACACACACACACACACACACACNCACACACACACACACACACACACACACACACACACACACACACACACACACACACACACACACACACACACACACACACACACACACACACACACACACACACACACACACAACCAACCAACCAACCAACCAACCAACGATTCCTACACATCCAACAAATCCAACAAATTCAACATTATTGTTGGTTAGTTAGTGGTGAGCTGGTGAGTCTATATGAAGGATAATTTTCTACCCAGTTCTGTAGCGAAACTGTTTGGTTCGATTGTGGGAATCCCTATTGACCGAAGATTTCATGAGACGCACGGAGTCCTTTGGGTGGCGTCTCACTAGCTACTATTGGTGATGGAAAAACATAGAAAACCCCATGTTGGTTGATTTATACATGTTGTTTTTTAATCAAGAAATAGATATATATATATATTTTTATATTTACATATTAAGCATTTTGTTGTACTGATTTGTATACAGTCTATGCTCGTCAAACATTGCATGTTGTGTATATGGAAATCCATGAGAATCCATCTTAGCCATCAAAACCATTTTATCGGCTTGGATGAAACATGTTGACAATGCGTGTGCCCCGACTCTTCTTGTTCTGCAATCCCATCATGCAGGGTTTATGCATGGTGCCATAGAGAGACCTTGCAAACATTTTAAGTTGTTTTTTTTGTTGGATTAATTGGGGATTGGCTGATTTTCTGTTTTTTTAATTCCATCAGGGAAAAAAAGACTGTGAGGAAAATCATGTTCCGTTCACATCTCTCAGGTGCCAAAGCTTTGTGCACAGGATGAGTCTGTCAATGTCGCTGTGTCTCTCGGTGAAGAATCCCACTGACTACCAAACCCAAGGGCTTCTTAGGTCAGAAATGGATATCATTTGATTGGGAACATGTTGGCGTTTTGGGACCTGTGAAAGCTTATATATATGATTTCTCGGACTGAGTACCATGGTGCTACATCCTGAAATCACATTGGAGGTCGCAAATGGGTGTTGATTTTGGAAGGCTAAGGGTGGTACTGCCTGTTTAAAAATCATAGAGGTCTTAGAGACCATCTCTGGAGGTCCAAGCCTCCATCGATTGATGTGTTGATTCTATGAGTTTTGCTATAGGATTTTATACATCCTGAGGTGGTTGCTTGTGTCTCCCTCCATCAGTTTTCGTTAAGGAAAGCTGTCGCCAAGTTGGTCAAAGTGGATGATAGAGACATTTTTGTGGCCGCCTGTGAGGTCCGGGTTTTGTGTGCAAGGGGAGATGACTTGCCCTCAGTTGACAGTCACAGTGTTTTTGAAGGCAAAGTCATAGAAGCCAAAGGGTGGAAGTACCGAGTCATTGGTTTTTTTTGAAGAGACTTCTGGAATTTCCTTGAGATATATCAAGAATTTGGGTGATTTTAAGAAACCAATAATACGTATGGGAATCATTGGATGATGATGGATGATGGATTTAAGCCTCATTTTATGTAGAGGAGTATATAAGTCATTTCAGTTCAGTCTGTTTGCCAATAGGATGATCTGAATGATATGAGAAATATCTTTTGTTCATCATTTGTTCAATACTTTACTGGGTTGGTGGTTTCAAATTCATTTTTATTTTCACCCCGTATTTGGGGAAGCTTCCCATTTTAACTAATATTTTTCAAAGGGGTTGAAACCACCAACTGGTTTAGTACAACCTTCAGCTTCACCCCAAAAGCCCACGGGGCCAGGCTCCTCTCCGGCAGAGCGAGGCGGTTTTTGCATGACAATAACTGATGAATAGTTTGGCCAGATGGAATGATGCATGCTTAAATAAATTCAAAAAAAAACATGTCCCATCGTATCATATGTATTGTATATATATGTTTACATATTCATATCTATATATGTATTATGTATATATATATATATATACATGTACATCACTGCCATATTGCTCAACTGGGAAACAGCGGGGTGATGGAAGATCGAACTTGATACATATGTTATAATGTTATATAGCATTTTCAGGTGCAGCGTGTGAAATCAATCAATAGTTTGTTGGGAATTAAGGTTGGTACTTGAGCCCATGGAATATCCTAGATATCAAACCAAATTACACCCCGGAAATTTATCATAGCTCCTAAAAATAGGCATTCTCAAAAGGAAACAATCGTCTTCCAATCATTCATGTTCAGGGGCTATATACCTGTTACATTTCGGTTGGGAAGTATGTAAAATCATTCGGCCAAAATTTTTAACACCCAACCGAAATGTAACAGTTTCTTCCCTGAAATGTAATTGTAACCCTCTGAAATCATGAACCCTTCCAGGTTGGTTGAAATGGTAGGATTTCTCAACCAACCTCCACCTGGCAGACTGGAGATCTTTTCCAACCACCTGGACTTCTACAGAACCCTGGAAGTTTGGGTCATCCTGAAATGTGACCTGGCAACATGTTTGTTGCACCGGAAACAAAAAAACACAAAAAGAATCTGGTTGGTTGGTTGGTTGGTTGGTTGGTTGGTTGGTCGGTTGGTGGCTTTTGGTTGGTTGGTTGGTTGGTTGGTTGGATGGTTGGTTGGTTGGTTGGTTGGTTGGTTGGTTGGTTGGTTGGGGTTAGAACCATAGTGGGTTCTGGTTTCTTTTTGAAAAACTTTGGGTATGTAGAGAGTATTGTAGCCCATTGTGGGAATTCTTATCAACCCACCAGGATTTCATGGCGGAGTTTTCAACAGCCAGACGGAATGATCTGGAGAATCCATGAAGGATTGCCTTGATTCTGATCGTAGAAATTTGCCTGAGAATCATAATCCAAGAAACAATGCCTTCGGGTTGGATAAACGCTGTTCAGTTTTGCACATAATATGTTGCTGTCAATTCCTGCTGTAGGGATGGTTCATGGGAAATTGAGTCACAAGACAAGACGAGTATGTTTCGTGTACAGGTGTGGTCATTAACTCAACGAAAATGCAGTTGGATTATGGCAGGTATCAAATCCACTTTGAGGAGCATACTTGTTTTACAAGTCATACTGTGTTGTCTAAATCAGTCGTTGAGGTTGGTGGTTGATCTTTTGGAGTTTACCACTTGACGATACTCTATATACTCTCTTTCAAAAAGTAAGGATTTTTTCTCTTCCAACAAGAAAGACAATGTCAACTACCAACCATGGACTGAAACTGATGATACCCTTCTTGGTACTCGTTTCACATATCCTGTCAGATAGCAGCCATGTCCATCCACACATGGGAACATGAACCGCAAGCTGAGGTGTAAGAGGCCCTGTGTTTACATCTCTGCCTATGGTTCCTGGGATGCTAATCGAATGGTTGAAACTGTGCTTACCACATGGTTCCATGTTCTTAGGGGAATTGTACTCATCATTCATCAAGCTGGTTGAAATACGCTGAATGCACGTTGTATACTTTCAGGGTCACCTGACGTCATAATGATTTGCTGAAACTAGTCTACATGATCCTCAATGTACTGGATTCCATAAGATCAAGGTGGTGAACTTATCTCCACTTTATTTTTACGACAGAAACAACATCACAGGTTTGTTTGATCAAATGGGTGTTCAAAATTGGTTTTTGTTAACCCAAAGTTGGCATCCGGCCCATTTTTTTCAGCCCATCAACGTCGCTTCTTTGAGAATCATTGGGAGGATTGGGATCCGAAAGACCCTGGGGTTGTTCGGATGGTGTTTTGGGGGAGGAACTTGGGACCATGTAAATGATGTGTTTTTTATTGTTTTTTTCATCTTTACTTGATCCTCATACACTCAAACAGTATACAGCCCATTTATAAGTGCACTTGTGTGAAAGCTTGTTGGATATCCCCAATGCATATCAAGAGGTTTATCAAGCTATGCAGAAAAGGTGTGTTCTGTGAGGATCTTTGACAATGAAAGTGCTGCCACCACTTCTGGGTGATTTGAATGCCTTTGTTTTGCAATCGTTTGGACTTGGGAACTTTTCACCCCGTTGAGGTACACCATGTCCTAACGGCGATGCTTGTGGATATTGCCACTTCACTCATACCGAGCGTCGCACCACCCTGGATAAGAGGCCTTTCTTTGGCCGACGTCCGCCTCACATCACAACCAAAGGTGTTGATAACTAACATGTCCCCTGAAAAATACTGTAGTGGTTGGAAGATGTTGGAAGACTACTTACCTTTTGATATGTTTTTGATATGTTCCCTATCTGAAGCCGCAAAGCCAGAATCCGAATCTATGAATGTCTGAAAGAGTTTGGTGAAACATGTTTGATTCAAACCAGAGATTCCCTTTGAATTTTGCAAGACTTTCTTACCATAGACAAATCAAGCGGAGCAATTTGAGTTCTACCAGGCAGCGTGAGTTTTTGCGAGCACTTGGAGAAGGGCAGCTGATCAGTCTGGGAGCTAAAGCTGATGTTTAGCTGGTGTGACCAGAACAAACCCTGGAAACTTAACATATACGTTCGATCCAAAAAACAATTGCCTCGGAAAAGGTTTCTTTTTTTAACCTATGGAAAGATTGGAAAGTATTATGGGATGTGTGGTTCACCCCGAAATGTATACCACCGGCATAAGTGAGTCACAACAGTCACAATATGTCACAATCCAGTCACTGACTATTCACTAATTTCTGGGATTTTCTTGGACGTCCTAGTCAATGAGAGAGTTGAATGAATCTACTGCCCACTTGATTTTCGGACTTACCTCCAAGCAACAGCTTATTTTTTTCTTACGTAACTTACAGACACTTACAGTTCACTTTGTAGATATATTTATATACTGTATATCCTGGAAATTTCACCATGGCAGACTGAAAATGATGGTCCTTGGAACAATCGGCATATATATTCACTTTGAACTACGGAAATTTTGGATTAACATCTTCAAATTCGAGGTGCGTTCCCCAAATGCTTCCTTCAACATTTGATTTGTCGAATGTTGTTGTGTTGTCTGTATTTTTTGTTGTTGTTGCTCTGGTGCTGGTGGTGGTGGCGGTGGCTGCTGCAATTCCGAAGATGCATGATTCTCAGTCAACCACTTTGGTTCAAGATCTTTCAACATGATATGTGATACTTAGATTTGTTTCTGACTTCAAGGGCCTTCTCTTACAGTAGTCAGTAGTCCCATGCTAGAAGTGCTTTCTGCAGTGACTGGTGAATCAGTTGCTGTTTTTGAACATGAGGAATTGGCAGATGCCTCAGTTAAGGTGTTAAAACGGTGCTTGGCGAAAAAGCTTGGTATCCCACGCTTCCGTATACGGCTGCTTCACGACAACTTCACGCTGGGTGACGATCAAACCTTGTTCGACCTTCAAGTGGTGCAGCTTGTGATGCTGGAGCTGCCGCCTCCTGACAGGGAGCAAGAGGAGGGCATCATGGTGGCATGTGGGGAAAATGATGACAAGCTTCTTGAGCACCACTTGAACCAGCCACGAAATCCCAATTTTGAGGATGCAAATGCAAAGACGCCCTTGTATACGGCATCCCTCAACGGAAGTCTCAAATGCGTGTCTTTGCTGATAGAAGCAGGTGCCAACAAAGACCAAGGCAACACAGGTACTGGATCAACGCCTCTTTGCATCGCAGCTCACCAAGGGCACCTTGAAGTCGTCCGATTTCTGGTTGAGTCCGGTGCCAACAAAGACCAAGACCGGACAGACACTGGAGCAACACCTCTTTCCAAATCAGCTGAGAACGGGCACCTTGAAGTTGTCCGATTTCTGGTTGAGTC
>DF240792.1:89428-100909 GCA_000507305.1 Breviolum minutum Mf 1.05b.01
ACAAGCTTCCAAAACGAGCATTTCGTGCGAGGCTTCCTCAACTTTTCAAAGAACAAGCTTCCAAAACGAGTATTTCGTGCGAGACATCCTGCACTTTTCAAGCGACAAGCTTCCAAAACGAGCATTTCGTGCGAGGCTTCCGCAACTTTTCAAAGGAGAAGCTTCCAAAACGAGCATTTCGTGCGATGCTTCCACAACTTTTGAAAGCAGAAGCTTCCAAAGTCGTGCGCCGGCCACGCAAAACGCGAAAATGACCTCTCGCCTTGAGAGTTTGAAGCGTCAAAACGAGCATTTCGTGCGAGACTTCCTTCAAATTCCACACGTTCAACTTGAAAATCGACGATTTCGTGCGAGTTTTTCTTATAAAGTCATTTTTACATAGCTCAAAAAGTATGACTTGTGCGAAGCTTCCGCCACTTTTCAAGACACTCACCAAATCCTGCGCCTGCCACGATATTTGCAGTAGTGTCACGTTTGGACGTCACTGCCATTGCGATTCGTGGAAACAGCACCTTCGCCACGTCACAAAATGCTGCGCCTGCCACGACATCGCGAAAGGCCACATCACAAAGTGCTGCGCCTGCCACGAAAAAATCAACACGCTTGCATTGACACACTGCCAAAGTATTGCGCCTGTCACCCAAAACACGAAAATGACCTCACATTTTGTGACTTGGGAGCGCCAAAACAAGCATTTCGTGCGAGACTTCCTCTACTTTTCATACTTTGAAAGACAGGATGGTGTCGCAGTGCGAATGTACCGCCCAATGGCAGCGAATTAACGAGTTGGCGACGACGAGGCGACGACGACACGACGACGACACGAGGAAAACAACGCGAACACAGGTCCAACCCCAGACCCCAACTATAAACGGGAACCCTTCGCTACGCATTCGGGAAAAAAATACGCACAGCAAAAACAGAATTTCACAGCTCAAAAAAATGCCCTCAGCTCCTAAGGTTTCTCTTGGCTCGTGAGTCTCTTTCCTTTCAAGAACGATGCCGAATTTGTTGAAACTCTCGACCGTTTGTTGCTTGCCTATGCAAAAAGATCCTGAGATCCTTGACCGTCAGGGTGACCCTGTGACGCCCCCCGGGTTTTTCCATCAAAAAACACCGGGGAGACACACGGAGACAGGATTCGAAGGCAGTTGTAAGCTGTCAGGCCAACAAAAGAAACAACAGGGGGGGTGCACGAGTTGTAATCATTTTGTGATCCGAGTTTGTGGTGTCAAATTCAAATCTTTAAAGTTTTTGAAATGCTTTTTGAAAAAAACAAGAGGCTGTGCACCCCCTGTAGCTTGCAAACCTCTCAAAACAATACATCCTTGTGTTTGAAAAGCCGGGCAGAAAAAGGGTTGTCTTGCATTGCTGCGGCGTAGCAGAGCTATCTATATCTTTGATGAAGTGCGTGTTGGTCCGACATGCCCAGCACGTTAGACGTGTGGGCAGGGTTTGGTCCATTTCGATGCTTGATGATATGCATCACACAGGTAGTAAAGAGCCTGTTGATCCATAGTTATCAAGCCTGGTGACATGGCGTTGGTGTCCTCAAACAAGGGTCCAGACAGAAATGTTGATAGCGTTTTTATGTGGTTTTTTTTGATTTTTAACGTTCACTTTTGATTCACCTACTGATCCTTTGACGTGATGAAACACCTTGCATACTCCTACTTATTCCATTTGTATATATATATATGTATATATATATGAGAACTTCATCACCGACTGACACAATGGGTGGTTGTTCGCTTCTATCGCGCTTGTCCCTCATGCCTCCCTGGTTAACTTGATAAACGGAAATGTTTGTAGATTTCAATATCTATATTGAATTATAAACTCAATAACTCACATAGGAATACGTACATTACTCGTATATCATAAGTCTACAAGGGACTGATTTTCTCACTGGTCAACCTGCAGACTCCAAGATGGTGATTCCCATTTTTGGGGGTCCATCAACGCCACACCTCATGTTGGAGCTCTCTTTGAAGGGTTTGAGGTTATGATATATCTGAGGTTTGACAAGAAATTTTGAATGAACTCACATTATTTCTTGTGTATGAATGAAAATGGAAGCTTTGTGTAAAGGGCGGTGCTTTCCACGTATGTTTTTGTAAAAACAACTATCTTCCTAGTACGATTTTACAGCTTCAGCAGGTTGATGCAGCGACTCCTCCGGTTGGTCTTCAGAAACTTCCCCACCTTCTGTATTTAATTGCTCATAACAGGAAAGTACCACCAAACCATATTGCAGTTGTTTTCTAAAAGGCATTCCTTCCAGATTCTCAAATGCTTTTCTTTCATAAAACCAAATTGTACTTTGAAATGCATACAACTTTCAAACACATGACTTTGTGTGATCACTTCAATTTCTGTGTGTCTATAACTATAAATGTCTAAAACAAGAAACGACGTTTTCTCCGTTGAAAAGATCACCGGTTGCAAACGGTGAATCGGAAACAGCCGCCTTTCAACGTGAGCTCTCCACCGCTGAAGAGCGGCAGGCCTCCAGGCCCAAGACGCAGAAGGGGAGGATCGCCTTGGCGTCATTCATGGGCAGCAGGGTGACCTGCTGTTGTTTTCTTTTGGGAGTCCAAAAAAAAAAGAGAAAGATACCGTATCCCAAGAAGAACGAGATTGAAAGTAGATGCTTATTGTTTTGACTGTTGTTTTTGATAAGAATTATAGTGAAACTTCAAGATTCTCTTAGGTTCTTCATGTTTGATGTTGATAAAAGTCTTGATCTTTTCTTGAGATCTGCCAAGCATTTTGCGGGTTGTACCCGGTTGTCAACCGGTGTGGAATTCAAGGCCCCCTGAGAAACGCGGAAGGTCTCCTTTTTGTCCAAGCCTTCAAAACGGTCGTCATTTTTCTGAGACAACTCAGCCGGGAAATGGACGAAAGATGATGGGGAAAACCGGAAAACCGCCAACAACACAGCAAACAACATGCAAAAAGATATAAGATCCTCATGTTTGAGAGGTTTTTTCGTTTGATTCGGTAGATGATCTCATGTGAAAAACATGATCCGCAAACGGTAGTGAAGTGAACCAAGGTCAAGGGACTCTAAATTTGTTTGTAGCTTGGTGAAGTATGATGACAATTCAGCTGGAAATAAAGTGCTCGGTTAGTGGTTAGAAATGACGTGGATTTGCCTTCAAATTGTTGTATGTTGCCTTGAGAATTCCCCGAAAGTGCGCTTTTGTTGGCATTGAGAAGAGGATGGGTATAATCCACCCCAAGAATAAGGATGCATTACGAATCAGTATATGGGGGTTTTCTAAAATGGTGGTACCCAACAACCATGGGTTTTCCTACTAAGAATGATCATTTCGGGGTGTTTTGGGGGTACCATCATTTTCGGAAACACCCATATGATGAAAGACTGTTTCAAATAAAAGGGTGTTGAGTGATGGCGTGTAGCGTGTACTTGTCAGGAAGTCGAGGCATGTTCCCCAATTCCCCCCCGTGATTTTGTGTGTTGATAAGTTGTTGATAAGTGGCGTTGGTGATTCAAAACAACGGAGAGGAGCCAACAAAGATATACAAACATATTGGGAATAAAAAGTGTGATATTCAAAAAATCCATAGAAAATTCATAACAACAAAAATATTCAAGGAGAGAGATAGATGAGGCCACTTTACTTTTTGAGCCTACTGCAAAGAGAATCATTTAAGTGTACTGTATACATGTATATATATATATATATATTTATATGTATATCAAAAACAATATACATATGATACACATTTCTTAATATATAGGTCCTATAGGTTTCTCAAAATCCAACGTAGACCTTGATACTGTAAATGCAAGGACTTGTAGATTGTTTATACGTTTTTGGGGGAATAGAATTTCTATGATTTTCTTGTGTCCTTTGTGATGAACGGATGAGTTGAACAGCTGCACAGTTGACCCAAGATGACCGCTGACCAACGTGACTCACGCACTCGACCTGTGACTTTGTTCTTCGACCCCCTTGGAAGCGAAAAAGAAGAGTGAACCGTGGCTTTGGTGCAGCTGGAGCCTATCCCTGTCAGCAGCTTACAGATTGGATGAGTACTATGAACTTTACGATACCACAATTTCACGGCACCATTTCTGAGATAAGGGATGGTAAAGAACGACTAATTACAACGAGATGATGAAGGACAAGTACATTGAAATTCTTAGCGTGATTTTGTTCCAATGGATTGAAGTGACTGAGGAACCAGGACTTTCTGCATTATCGAGATGGTCCCAATCAGTATGATAGTCACACAGACTTGAACAAACTCCATCAATAGGTCAATGCTAAATATAGTATGAGCATTCCCCTGTTTCAAGCATTTCTTTAGCAGCATTTAATATACACAAACGGTTTTTCATCGAGATGAGTTTTTCGATGTGTTTTGACAGGTGGAGTCACGAGTCTCACACTGGGGATCAACAACTTCTTTTAGCCAAAAACAACAACAGAACAAGGGCTTTAAACCTAAAATTAAAGGAGGTTTAGATGACATTTCACTTTATTGAAGAAATGATCAACAATCCGCAAAGAATATTGATGAAAGTCCGTGCGCAAAAAAGGTGGGATACCCAACAAAAGACGCATGCAAATATTATTCAAGAACTGTTTTTTGTCAATCAGCTGAATTCAGATATTCCAATCCAATCCCTACATTTTGTTTGCACTAAAATTACCGTATATTCCTCAGAGTTGAAACATATTTCCCTCCAAGTTGGTTGTTGGAAAGACGTGGACTTCCCAACTTCCCTTTGTTTGGCTCGTTTGTTACTTTCGGTTTGGCTCAAAGCTTTGCTTCGGACGGTGGAAAAAACACGAAGCCTTCAAGGTCCTGGTGGGATTTTTTGATGTTGAAGGGAAGATGTTTTTGTTGATTTTTGGTAAACAATGGGAAACGATGTGAATTGCATGTGTTTTTTTTGGATGGGTTTGGTAAATCTTTTTGTTTTGGGTGTTTGTAGATGTTTTGTTGATGGAAGCTTGTGGATTGCTTTGAATTTGATGGGTGTAAATTGGGATACCTCCCGGCGTTCGTGAGTGAACTCACCACCCAGAAAACAATAGCAAGTCGAAGGTTCAATAAGGATCTCTCCTACTTCTGGGGGGTCACTGTTGGGCCGCTAGCAGGTATGGAACTGACTGGTATGAGGAGCAAACAAACATTTTGTTGATCATGTAATTTTTGCCATGATTTGTTTCACAATACTGCAGGTTTCTTGGTTGGTTACAGTTCATGGCTGTTGACTGTCACCAGACTTTTCGGAAAGCTGCAAGCAACGGCAGTTTGAAAGGACTTCCAGCACCTTCAGGATTTGGTCATGTGAGCTGGCGATTGAGCTAGCGATCTTGAAGAAAATTAGCTAAGTCCAATTTGGAAGATCGAGTCTCCCCCAGTATCTCTTGCAGGATGGAGATGAATGTTTTCTTGGAAATCTTAGAAACACCGCTCAGAGTTCAACATGTAACCTGAAAATGATGATTTCAACAATTCATTTCTAGTGATATTGATCTGAACCATCGCATTTGCATCACATCATGTTTGCTGGTTTTGTTTTTTTTGGTGCGGATGTGTTCAATCATCAAGTTGGAAGATTGAATGGCAAAATCAAACCAGCAAACTGCCAGTGAAACGTTCAAAATGTGAGCTTGAACAGCAGCGAGCATCTCACTCTATAAGGACCAAGCACATTTCAACATACTGATCAAAACCTGATCAAACAAGATAAGCAAAGGGCTCACAATTCTTGAATCAACTCAAAGTAATTCAAGGCAAGAGTCGACCGATGGACCCCCGGTTGCTACTTAAGCCTTTTTGGGAGTCACGAATGGGGGGGGAGGTTGCCCTTTTTTTTCAGAAGCTGTGAACCAACAGGTGCTCACCAAGTCAATTCATGGCTTAAATCATGTTAAATCTTTGTCAGAAATAGAAATCGATCTTGGGATGTTTGCTCTTGCAGGCCTGACAACCATTGAACCACTGCCAGCAAAGGTGGATACATGGTAATATGATGAAATCTATATGAAATATATGGAACTGGCAGGGTTGGTGGATCGGTTTTATTCATGCACCGCGCCAGGCACCCTTCCGAACATGGTCTTCCGCACTCGTAAGGCTCTGGGAGTGTTTTCAGTATAGGTGCTGAAGCCAACGATTCCCATCAGTAAAGCCAGTGGCTTGGGGCGCTCCGTGGTCATCTCTGCCCGAGCTGCCCTGGATGTCTAGGTATCCGCAAGTGAAACTTTTGGTGTTAGATGACATTGGATCAAGGTTGGATACATACATTGAGGAAATATTCTAGCAAGACTTGTTTTTTTTTGTGCATCCTTAGCACTATCATATATACATCCCCCGCAAAGCAAACAATACATTTCGTAATTGAACAATCTAGGAATTCCACACCGGGAATGTTTCAATTGTGACCACTGTCCCTTTATATTTGGTATATGTTAGAATTAAATTTGGGCTCCCTGACCCTGGCAGTGCCATACCACATTAGTTTCATCAGAGTGGCATTCAGCTCTAGCAATTTTCAGATTCATGACCTTAAGAATCTGGTAAATGAAAGGTTAATCCCTTAATATCTGGCAATCATGCTGTATGTTTGCCTGGAAGATGGCAGTACATGTTCTAAATAACATAACGCTTTTTGAAATGCAGTGCACAACTACAACCATACATGTTTTCTCTTTTCAAAAGGTTCCCCTTGTTTATCCAAGGGTTCCATGTTGCAAGGGTTGTCCTTTGTCAAGGGTTTTACCTTCTTTTGGAAGGTTCCCCTTTTTCAAAGGTTTCAGGAACCAGGTTCTTTTGCCCAAAAGATGTCCCTTTTGAGAGAACAGGTGCCCCAAGCCCATGGCCGTGACAGCATGTTGCGTTGGTTAACTTCTTTTTGACATGGTGCAAATTAGTGTCCAAACTAGTTCGAGAATCATTCTGAAATTCAATTTCCCAATCGGTATTCAAGTCACTTTACAAATCAATACTCCAGCGCAAAATTCGAACACAGACTTCTTGAAAGAGTCAAGATTAAAAATGAACAAAAGAAATTAAGCCGGCCCCTTTCCTTGCAGAGCATGTCAAGTTGTTTTTTGGTACTTCTATGCCTTCAGAAAACTGTTGTAATTTTTTTGGGGCGGGACAAGTGCGAATCGTCGGCTGTGTCTTAATATGGGTGGTTAAAAAATCTTCACGGGTCATCTGTCACCCTCAAATTTCATCATGTCGATCATGAAGACATACGAAGTGTTTTTTTGAATGATTTTGAAAGATCAATGGAGATCCAATTTTGACACGATTTTTGAGAGAGAAGATGTCAATACCTTCACTGTTTGTCATTTGTTAGTACTGGCCGAGCTAAAACCAGGATGAATTTGTTTCCAGCTTCCCATGCTCAGGGGTCCAAACATCACACCCCAACATCTGAAAATGATGGTAACCAACATTTCTCAACCGTTGTTGTTTGTGATGTTTTCATCGGGGGCATTCCTCGCAAACCGTGAGGCCTTTCCAATTTTGGCCATCGCTTTACTCGCTTCACAGGTCGATATTTCAATATGTCCAGTCAATGAGAGGATCAAATGTTGCTGTTGCTGTTGTTGTTGTTGTTCTTCTTCTTCTTCTTCTTCTTGTTCTTGTTGTTATTTTTGCTGTTGTTGTTGCTATATCACAAATTGTTGGTGATATTGATGTTTCGGGAAGACCATTAGAATCTCTATACATGCATGCATTGGATCGTATTACAATCCTTCGTAAATAGTGGTACATTCACTATCAACCTGAACTGGATGGCCGGATTCCTCAACACCAGGGGGAGTCCCCTCATAATGCCCTTAATTCATGTTTGGAGAATATAAGAAGTATAAACAAATTGGCCAAATTGAATGTAATTTACGCAGGATGGTGAAATATAACTCTGCAAAATGAATACACTACCTATAAAAAAACACCTTGCATCATGTTTGTATATATATTTTTAACATTTACCTACTGTAGATCTAAAAAGATCCAAAAAGAACATGGCATGACAAACCCTGTTGATGAGTCGTCAAGTTGTGCTGCAAGTTTGCAACCCACAAACTTTTTGACCGGAGAACCTCGGGGTTTGGCGAATGTTTTTTTCTCAAATTGTCAAATTATTCAAGTTATTTGGAGATCCCCCTATCAAGTGCGGACATATCATTTTTTCAAGTGTTCATGTTTTCTAGGTTTGGTATTTTCAAGACGGAGATCAATAGGTTCAAGTCCCACATCATTCAATCAAACCAATTTCGAAAAATAGAGGTTGCATAGATTTGCACGTTTCCCATCGCACAAGAAGCTTCACAACTTTCATGCATTGTATGAGAAAAGAGTTGTAGGCAGTCTCAACTAAGGAAGTAGCAATCCAACTGCTGATACTGTATCACTGATACTCCTTACACCGTTTGGACCGTTCTATATATCATAAGTTCAAAACTCCTTATGAGCCCCTGTTTTGATCGGAAAAGACCTGTTTTCAATGGAGTCAGCCAAATATTTCGGGCAATTCAAAAGTTCAAAAAAAATCCATGTCACCATAATCAACCCGACAACAAATCAACATGGAGAATCGGCTGGATTTGACCACGGTTCAGATCCAGGCGTGTTTTTTCACCACATTGCGTGGTGTTTTTGGTGCTCAGAGACGAGAGATACAGGTTCGAGCGGAGGTGCCTTGGTTGGGGGGAATGACTTGCCTCAAGTGCTGTGATAGGGTGAGGCCTTCACGAAACAAATGTTCCTTGCAAAAATTGTCAAACACATGTGTTTCTCAATAAGAAATGTACAAAAACTATCATTTTCTGCAGATTCTTTGTAAAATTATAGGTTTGTATTATACCCGTGGGTTTTATGGGTTCGGGTTCTCGATGTGACAATGTCAAGTTCACTGTGAACTTGAAGGACATTCTGAATGGTTGATGAAAAGGTTGTCGAAGTCTACATGCATGTAGCTATTAGTTTGGCAAACTATAGCGCTTTCATCCGACCTTTTGCAATAATTGCAATATACATCCGCAACAAAGTTTCAACTTCAAAGTCACCACCAATCAAACGAAATCATATTATGAAATCATCGAATCTATCATTTCCTTAGCCCTTTTTTTTCCACATTAGGTGGTGCTTTCAAGTATTTTTCATGTTCACCCCTGACAAAATCATCCAATTTCACGAGCTAAAATGATCTTTCAAATTTGGGTGGCGGAACAACCACCATCAGACATCATCATGGGAATCTAAGGGGCCCACCCACCCGATGCCCGTCAACGACCTCAGGCGCCGAAGCCACCAGCCAAAGTGGTGGCCGCGAAACCCGCCTCTGCGCCAAGTCCACAGGTGGCGTGGCGGCCGAAGCGTTTTTGGGAAGGCGTTTTTTTCCGGATGTTTTGGGAAGATGAATTTCGTAAGCTAAAAATGATGGCAAAAAACGGAGGATTCCAAGATTTCAATTAGCTTTTTAGAGATCTTTTTGATTGGCATGATTTTTTGGATGGAAAATTGTTGGGAGTTGACTCAAGAGTGAGATGTTAAAATTTATTGATTGATTTTTCTCAAACCCCTTCAATGTGTCGGATGAATAAAGAGATATCTAGCTGAGACACGATCAAATTGCCAACATTTGACTGACCATCAGTGCATAGTTGAATAGTACCCATGAGTGACTCATCTTTGTTTTTGATGAGATAATGAAGATGATTCAGATAAGAAGAACATATGCACTGTTGAGTTGCTTCCATACCAGGATGCTGCGTAGTTATTGAATCAGGATGTACACTCCTGGAAAAGTTGTTGTCCACCTCATTGCAGTAGATGGTGTAGAGATGTGTAGAGACCTCCTAGGAAGCTTATAGTATAGTTTGTGGATTTTTCTTCGGGTGTCCTTTGACTAAACCACATCCCTGAAGTTTCAGATATCAAAAAGGAAGCCAGGTTTCCTGGAGCCACAGGACCTATAGGTTGTTTTTTTCAATGCAGTCTTTTGTTGGATATGTTGGTTCAATTCCTTTGGTATCCCTATCCGATGCAATCATGACATATGGGGATGCCGGATTGGCGGATTGCACCAGCACCAACAGCCAGTGGATTGTCAGGCTACAAAGGCAGCAGCACCGGTTGGGGGAAGCCTAGCGATGTGGTGGACGATGGTTCAGCAGTGGATTAAATAAACCAGGTCTACCAGCCGCACATTATTGTTTGTTGGTTGTTGTTTGCTATTTGTTGTTGCTGTTTGTTGTTTGCGATTTGTTGTTTGCTATTTGTTGTTTGCTATTTGTTGTTGCTGTTTGTTGTTTGCGATTTGTTGTTTGTCGTTTTTTGTTTGTTGTTTGTTGTCGTTGTCGTCGTTGTTGGTGTTGGGGTTTGGTCCGGTTTGGTGTTGTTGTTGCTGCTGCTGTTCCGGAAGATGCATGATTCTCAGTCAACCACTCTTCCCCTTTGGTTTGAGATCTTTTAACCAATATGTGATACTTAGATTTGTTTCTGACTTCAGGGGCCTTCTCTTGGTTGAGAATGATCCCAGGTTTCCCGTCCAGCAACCAGAACCCAGTTGCCCCCATAGCTGCACCCCTCGTCAGGAATGGGGGGGCAGGATTTTGTTCTGAAGACGCCGAATTCTCAGCAATTTATTGCTCAAGATATTTTAACAAGTTATGTACATTTGATATTCAGGTTTTTTGATTTGAGGTGCCTTCCCTCCCTCCCATGCCAGAAGTACTTTCTGCATTGACTGGTGAATCAATTGCTGTGGTGGAGGATGAGGAATTGGCAGATGCCTCAGTAAAGGCACTAAAACAGCGCTTGGCGCAGAAGATTGGCATCCCACGGTTCCGACTACAGCTCCTTCACGACAACTGCCCGCTGGATGACGACCAAACCTTGACCCTACAAGTTGTACACCTTGTGAAACTCGAGTTTCTGTCTCCTTCCAAGAAGCAAAATCGGCGCATCATGGTGGCATGCATGGAAAATGATGACAAGCTTCTTGAGCAGCACTTGAAACAGCCACGAAATCCCAATTTTGAAGATGCAGATTCAATGACGCCCTTGTGCGCGGCATCCCTGAACGGAAATCTCAAGTGCGTATCTTTACTGATAGAAGCAGGTGCCAACAAAGACCAAGGCACAACAGATAATGGAGAAACACCGCTATTCCTTGCAGCTCAGAAAGCGCACCTTGAAGTTGTCCGATTTCTGGTGGAGTCTGGTGCCAACAAAGACCAAGGCAGAACAAATGATGGAGCAACGCCTCTACTCACAGCAGCTCAGAAAGGGCACCTTGAAGTTGTCCGATTTCTGGTAAAGTCCGGTGCCAGCAAAGACCAAGGCAAGACAGACACTGGATCAACGCCTCTCTACATTGCAGCTCAGGAGGGCCACCTTGAAGTTGTCCGATTTCTGGTGGAGTCTGGTGCCAACAAAGACCAAGGCAGAACAAATGATGGAGCAACGCCTCTT